>MJUU01044587.1:13825-35164 GCA_002080025.1 Modiolus philippinarum | reverse complement strand
GCTATATCAGGACGAGAACAAGTTAAACAATTCAAATATATATAAATAAGTAAGAGAAGAAAGAAACAAAGATGGAAGGGACAACCCTGACAACGAGTTTTGATTGCCACTGGAAAACGGGAGAAATGGTTAGGGGCAGGAAATTTAGCTTCCTATACGAGTCCCAGTGATTTAGACAATATGGAAGGGGGCTTTACACTGCATGGAGCGTGGCGTTTCTCCACAAAAGTTTGGCTGCAGTGGTTCGCAGTCAGGCTTTCCGTATCATGACCTGACTACCCCGCATAGACAGGGCATTCCCCTATCCACCAACTGGGAATGCCTTCGGCAGCTCTGTAGCCGGAGCCCCTGAAAACCGATTAATGTTCCGGAATAACTATATATGGACATTGTAACAATAAACATTTTTTTTATATTATAAAAAATAAAGTACTTTAAAAACATACAAAAATGAAATATCACAAGTAAATCAAAATGTTGTGTGGATACAGAATTATATCTCTATCACACTGGCAATTTCCAGAAGATCCATTTCTTAATATTAGATTATCACATATCGACTTCTTCTCAATTCCTAATTTTCACAAGTATGTTCTTACATTTCGATTCATTTTTATGCTTCCTTACCTTATTACGAGATGTTGATTCTGACAGCACTATATTTATTGTTTCTGTTCATTCGTGCCAAGTCTGTTTTTGTCTCGGTTTTTGTACAGGTGCCACTTCATATTGCAATGATACATAGTAAATGAAGATAAACATTTTAAATCTTAGTTGAGTTTATATTTTAATAACTTCAACTGCAAAATTCTATTTCATTTGTCAACGCAATGACGCATATAGTTTTCTACTATTGTATTTACAATATAATGTAAACGTCGTTATAACAATTTACATTTTGTTCTACTACAAATATATACCTCTACAACTTTATAACAATGCAATATCACAAGTAAATTAAAAAATAAAAAATATATACTGTTAATGAATAGGAAATGGGTAGGAGAAGGAAATTTATCCATCTATCCGAACGATAATAAGTCTGTTATTTTATTACACAATATAGGTCTTTGGATACCATTGGGTCTGGATTTTCTACACAAAGTTTTTCTACAATGGTTGATTCCCAGGCTTTTCGTTTAATGACCTTGACTATCCCGCATTAACATGGTTGTTTCTGAGGAGGCAAAAACGTATCACAGTTATATTTTAATTCCTAAAGAATTAAGGTTATTATAATATTGTGCGTATACACAATCAAATTTCTATCTTTGTTCATCTTTGTATGTGTGTGTGTCTTCATTTTTCTTTTCCCTGCCGTACTTATGTTATATGACTGTTTCTTTGTTTTTCCCAATGTTGCCAATGTCCTTGGATTATTCGTTTTGGATTGACGGGACAGTTCTCACTTACTTTACAAGCAATTTTCAGTAAATGCATTTCTTAATTTTAATTGTTTCATACCTACTGTTACTCCATACGAATTTAACAAGCAAGGTTACAAATTCTTACATTTTGATAATCTTTTTCATACTTTCTTAACTAAGGATTTTTATTTAGTAGGCATCGATTCTGACAGAACTCAATTTATTGTTTCTGGGATTTGTATTCAGTCTTATTTTCTTGTCTCTGTTGAATGTATTAGTGCCACCTCTATATTGAATGACATAGACATAAGAAACGGGGATCAAAATAAAATGAAGATAAATATTTTAATATCTAGTTGTGTTTATTTTATTTTATTTTTTCCTTTATTATTTTCTTTTCCTTTTCAGTATGTAAGTATGAAGACAGAGTAGGATGAGTATAGATTATCAATAATAGAATATCTGTTAAAAATTCCAGCTAAATATGCCTTATCAAGCATCTTTTGATAACATACGTCAAACCACTACGTTAATTGTAGTGTTAGTACTTTGTCAGTTGGCAGTGTAATTCATTACGTATATAGACATTAAAACAAGGTACAAAAATGTTGTTTTTGATAAAAAGAGATTTATTTGAATAAATCGCTTTGGTTAGATGCAACTTACATGGAACGGGATCTATATTGTAATTTTAAATACCATTGCCCAACCAACTGTGTTTTTTTCCATCAACCAGACCGTAAACATTTAACACATTATTCCTAATGTCATTTTCTATTATTGTTTTACGAAAGGATATGGAATAAATGTGATTTTCTATTATTTTATCTACATTAAAATGTTTATATTGTTATAACAATCTACATGTCGTTCTACTACAAACAATATACCTCCAAACTGTAGAACAATGCAATATTACAAGTAAATTGACTAGAAATTAAGAATATATCCTGTAAATTTATGGAGAGAAATGGATATCAGAAGGACATTTCTTCATCTACATGAACGATAGCAAGTCTGTTAGTTTATTGCGAAGTATAGTTCTAAGGTGTCTTTGTACAGCATTTGGTTTGGATTTTCTCTACAACGTTTGTCTACAATGATTGGCGGCCAGGCTTCTCGTACAATGACCCTGACTACTCCGAATAGATATGGCTGTTTCTGAGGAGGCAAAGGTTTACCACAGTAATATATCTACTACTTAGGAATAGTGGTTATCAATATTTTAAACAAGGGACAAAAATATTGTTTTTAGCGATTTTATTTGAAAATATCACTTTGGTTGGATGCGACTTGCATCGAATGGTATTTGTATATTTGTATTGTAAGTACAATTGCCATGTTTACAGTGTTAAAGCATTTCTGTAACCACCCCCGTCCCACTCCAGCCCCATTATCGAAAGTTTTATTAGACATTAATAAGACCGTAAACATAAAGACATCTTTTCGCCGTGTCTTTTTTTTTAATATTGTATCTAGAAAAAATGTAACCATCGTAATAACAATGTACATTTTGTTCTTCTACAAACACATCCCTCAACACTTTAGAAAAATGCTATATCACAAAGTAAATCAAAATATTGTGTGGATACATAATCATATTTCTACCATACTACATGTAGCAATTTTCAGTAGATCCCATTTCTTAATATTAGATTGTCACATGCCGACTGTCACTCAATTCCTTATTTTCACTTTGCGGTCGACAATTCTTGCCGGTGGTTTCCACCTGATTTGTGTTTTTGCCTCAAGGACTTCGGATCTTGACAACTCTGTTCGATAATTTTGTTATAACCCAGACTTTGAAGGTAGGTTTACATGTTACAACATTTGAATCATTCTTTTTCATACTTCCTTAACTCATTTAGGATTTTTATTTCGTAGGCGTTGATTCTGATAACACTAAATTTAATGTTTCTGTGCATTCGTATTATTACCTTGTCTCTGTTTTTTGCATAGGTGTCAATTCTATATTGCAATGATACAAACATACTAGTAGTAAATTGAGATAAACATCTTAATTCTTAGACATGTTTATATTTTCAACTTCAGTTGTCATTGCAACATCCAATTTCATTGGTCAACGTCATGAAAAACAAAGATTTTTTTTCTCGATAATATTTCTTGGTCGATGAACACATTCCGCGTTTAAAAAGTGCAGTATATTGATACGTCATGGTCAGTTAACATTGTATGAAATGTGTACTATTGGAGTTATAAGAAATAAAAGTAAATTTTGAGGAGTAACGCGGCCTTTCACTTTGACTTAATTCAGTTTGCTAATTAGTCGGTCAATTAATTCCTCTAAAATGACATTTATTCTTATGTTATTTTCCTTATTTTTTTATCTTTTTCAGACCGTAAGTATCAAGACAGAGTAGGATGAGTATACATTATAAATAATAAAATTTTTGTTGCAAATACCAGCTTAATATACTTTATCCTATATCATTTGATTAACATACGTGAAACCACTAGGTTAATACTTTGTCAATTGACAGTGATATCTTTATACGGTCATTGAAACAAAGAACAAAAAAGTTTTTTATAACATTTTCATTTGAATATATTACTTTGACTGGGTGAAACTTGCGTAGAACGGGATAACTATTGTGAGGTCTATCCCCAACCAAACTATGTCAACTAATTTCTGTAGACCGACAATTATCGGAAGTTTTCTTAGACAACAATAAGACCGTATACATTTAAAACATCATTCCGTCCTGTCGTTTTTCACTATTGTATCTACAATAACTTGTAAATATAGTAAAAGCAATGTACAGTTTGTTCTACTACCAACATATACCTACAAACTTGGAACAATGCAATAACAAATGTAAAGTGACCAGAAATTAAAAATATATACTGCAAAAGGAGAAAAAATGATCCATTTCTTAAAATTAGATTATCACATACCGACTTCTTCACAATTCCTTATTCTAATTTTCACAGGTATCTTCTTACATTTTGATTAATTTTTATACTTCATGTACTTCTCCACCTAATTACTTGATGTTGATTCTGACACAGAATTTATCAGTTTTTAAACATCTTTGAGTTTATGGTCTTCCAAACATTTAGATTTTATCTGCACTGAAGAGACATAAGTTGTCGAAATGCGCATATGCAGAAATTAAATTCACAGAAACTTCGGTATTTAGTTATTTATTGTTTCTGTGCATTCGTACTAAATCTGTTTTTTTTTGTCTCGGTTTTTGTATAGGTGCCACTTCATATTGCAATGATACATAGTATTAGAAGATAAACATTTTAAATCTTAGTTGATTTTATATTTTAATAACTTCAACTATCATTGCAACATTCTATTTCATTTGTCAACGCCATGACGGATGTCGTTTTCTTCTATAATAATTGTATTTACAATAAAATGTAAACATCGTTATAACAGTGTACATTTTGTTCTGCTACAAATAATATACCTTCACAACTTTATAACAATGCAATATCACAAGTAAATCAAAATATTGTGTGGATACATAATCATATTTCTACCATACTACATGTATCAAGTTTCAGTAGATCCAATTTCTTAATATTAGATTGTCACGTACCGACTGTCACTCAATTCCTAATTTTTACTTTGCGGTCGACAATTTTTGCCGTTGGTTTCCACCTGATTTGTCTTTTTGCCTCAAGGACTTCGGATCTTGACAACTCTGTTCGATAATTTTGTTATAACCCCGACTTTGAAGGTAGGTTTACATGTTCCTACATTTGGATCATTCTTTTTCATACTTCCCTAACTCATTTAGGATTTTTATTTAGTAGGCGTTGATTCTAATAGTAAATTGAGATAAACAGTTTAATGAACCGATTCCGAAATGCATCGGCATTATGTCATTGTCATTGTTTTGAACGTTCTTGATTGGTCCAAACGTATTTCACGAGTACGCTGAGCTTGCGCAACGTCTTTTACGAGGACGGAAGTTGAATTTCTGAATCGGTCCATTCTTAGATATTTTTATATTTTCAACTTCAGTTGTCATTGCAACATCGAATTTCGTTGGTCAGCGTCATGAAAAACAAAGATTTTTTTTCTCGATAATAGCTTTCTTGGTCGATGAACAGATTCCGCGTTGAAATAGTGCAGTATAATGATACGTCATGGTCAACATTGTATGAAATGTGTACTATTGGAGTTTTAATAAATATAAGTAAATTTTGAGGAGTAACGCGGCCTTTCATTGTCGAACTTTGACTTTATTCAATTTGCTATTGAGTCGGTCAATTAACACCTCTAGAATTACTTTTATTCTTATGTTATTTTCCTTATTCTGTTAGACAACAATAAAATGTAAATATCGTAAAAGCAATGTACAGTTTGTTCTACTACCAACATATACCTACAAACTTGGAACAATGCAATAACACAAGTAAAGTGACTGGAAATTAAAAGTACAAACAAAAGGAGAGAAATTGATAGGAGAAGGAAATATCTTCATCCACACGAACGATATTTTTTTTGTGTGTGAAATACAGAAGGGGTATTTGTACAGCGTTGGATTTTGGTCTACTCCACAAATTTTTTCAACAATGGTTGGCAGCCAGGCTTTTCTCATCATGACCTTGGCTTCTGGAATGGATATGGTTGTTTCTGATGAGGAAACGGTTTACCACATTTATAATTTTACTGCTTAAAAATAACGGTTATCAAGATTTTTTGCGTTTACATAATCATATTTCTATCGTACTAACAATTTCTTAAATGAAATCGGATGTCTCTCTTTAAATTTATCTAGCCAACCAGTGGATTGTTTTAAATCTGTAATTTCTAATCTGTCCGGGAAGAATTTTTGTTTCCCGAAATTGGAATATCCCAATCCCTCATTTGTGTAAACCATTTCAGCAGTACATGTACTTTGTCCAATTCATCAAATTCAACAGTCCTCATATTCCTACGTTTTGGTCTGAATTTTTCAAACCCCTCTTTTATTAAATCGTTTTTTTAATCCACTCTGACAAAGTATTTTTTGAAACATTGAACATTTCAGTTTTAGATTTTTGACCCTTTTCAACCTCAAAAATAGCCTGATATTTTTCTTCCAAAGTTTTTTTATTCTAGTTTTTTTTTCATGCCCCTTTTACTAGCTGATCCAGATATCCCCCCGTTACTGGGTGCTCAGCAGAGTTGGTATGTAAACCCGATCGAGGTATCCCCAATTATCGGGTCCTTCCCTAGATTCTTCGGAAACCAACGGTGTACTCGGTATGTCTTCCATAACTGAAACTGACAGGCTCAAGTGTCGTTCATTATTTATAGCAATTTGAATAATTAGATGATTTCCACAGCTTTTCGATAGCTTTATACAATTTTAAAACATTATCATCTAAGTTTTTACTTTAAAATTACCTTTTTATTTGCCGATGATTTTGTAATGTAATAATTGTTTTCTTTACTTCAGTCATTGATTGATCTTTTAAAATTCACCGACAGTTAATTGACAAATTTTCTTTCAAGAATAAGATGTCATTTTAATTATAAATGAATTAAATGATTGACACTTATCCTAATTGACATGCCTCGCTTATCATCGATCAATACACGCGGCTTTTGCTAATTAGCAGTAATCAGGTAAATTTTTGACACGGATTGTAGTTCGAGTTTTTGTTGGTTATAAATGCGCATATGCAGAATTTAAATTCACAGTAATTTCGGTATTTAGTTATTCCTTAATGTCACTGATCTCGGAAATACAATATTAGTTCGACTTTTCGAGAAATCGATGTTCGAGAAACCGAAGTTTCTTTTTAACAAAGACATATATTAAAAAACGACCGGCCTTTAAATACAGTTCAAGATATCGGTGGTGTTCGAAATCCGAAGTTCGGGCGACTGACGTTCATCTGTATTAGATTGTCACATACTGACTGTTACTCCTTTTCCGAATTTTCACAGGCAAGGTTTGATTATTTACATTTGGATTGCAAATGATGTAAGCAATTATAAATCCTATCTGGCGCTTGAGACCATCTATGAAAACTATAACTCTCAATTTATTTGATGATCCCTTGTGGCAAAAACATTGACAAACTGCCAAGAAAAATACGTCATAGTACCTGCAGACAAAGCTTCTAACAATATTGTATTTTTATGTAAGAAACACTATTTAGACTGTCTTTTGAAGGAGATGTGTATTGACAGTTCATCCGGCAGTCCTACTTATACCCCAATTACATTAAGTATGGACGATATAATCACAAATCACACTTCTGTGTTGGCAAACTTCGGTATTAATGAGGATGAAGATAACAGCTATCTCCATTATATTTACTGGGTACCTATGATTCTCAAGAATCCCTATGAACAGAGACTTATTGCAGGATCTGCCAGATGCATAACTAAGCCCCTATCCCAATTACTTACCCATTTATTGACTGCCGTTAGAGATGGTCTAAAAAGCTACAGCCAAAAAGCCTATTCTACGAGCGGCGTGAATTAGATTTCGATTCTTAAAATTTACAAAGATCTCCTTGAACAGCTTTCCTAAGTTTAAGCGTTGTTCCATTTGCTAAATCTTACCTTGTATTTAAAGGAATTTAGCTCCATTTACATTATTTATATAAACATTTGATTTGTCTACTCTTTATACAACTCTTCCACATAATACACTTAATTGATTGATTGATTGATTGATTGATTGAATATTGTTTAACGTCTACTCAGCAATATTTTAGCTATATCAAGACGAGAACAAGTTTGTTAATAAATAATCACTTTGGGGTATGGAAAGGGCCATGGGACGGGAAATTGTGACTGCCACTGGAAAAAAGGGGGACATTGAAAAGGGCGGGGAATTTAGCCTTGTAGCCAATCACCTACGGACCAATCAAAAAGGAGCTTGCTACAAGGGTTCTTTAACGTGCAGGAAACGTGGTATTTCTTCCAACACGTGGACCTGAGTTTACATCCCATCCAAAAGATGGGTTGTGTATTTATTCATCCCGCACAACCACGGAATGGGTCCTATTTCTATATCCCGGGGTTCCCTCGGGGTCAGCCCCGTTTAGGAAGGGTCATACCCCACAAGCCGGAGATACTACGTCCTATTTCTATATCCCGGGGTTCCCTCGGGGTCCTCTGTGAGGAAGACTCATACTCCAAGCTGAGAGGATGCTGCGGGTCTATTCCTAAGCCGGAAACGCGCACGGCGGCATAATACACTTGAAAAAGTAATTTCTGATCTTATGCATCCAGCTTTCTCTACCAAAAACGGAGAACGCAGGTACTCCTTTTTGGTAATAGGAAAAAATTAAACATATTTTGTTAAGAACCATACTTAGTTAAACAAGAAATATAGTGAAAATGATGTGATAAAGATTCTTGGATTTTTGATTGGCAACATTTTGTTGAATGCGGAGGTCGTAATTTTCAAGAGAGGATTCCTATGGGAACAAATTGTGCACCATTTTAGCTGAACGTTTCCTTTCTTCGTGTGAGGCAAAGTTTTCACAAGGGCCAATACAACAGAAGCAAAAAACTAGCCCAGACTTTTATAATCAGTTTCAGATATACAGACGATGTACTTTCTCTTAATAATCCAAGATTTAATGAAGAATAACATCTGATCAACCTCAGTGAACTTGAATTAAAGAGACAACCGATACACCCGAACCTGCTTCATACCTCGACTTTCCGGAGCACCTTATGTCACTCTCGGTTTTTATGGGAGTTCACATTGTCAGTGGTTTAAGTTTTTTGTGTTGTCTTGTATATTATACTGTAAAAGTTTAGTTTTGCTTTTGTTGGTAATGTTTGTGCTATTGGTTTGTCCTGGTTATTGTTTGAATACTCAATAGACTTACAACAGCTTTTCAAAATTTTTACCTTGGTACTGTTTGAGGGTTAGAGAAGTAACACGTACTATGGAATTTTATTGGTTTTGCCTAAGGGTTAGAAAATGGCGATTCCAATCAACCTGAATCCAGAACTTCCAAAACAATATATACCTCACTGATCGTGTGACGGGTGTCGCTAGTGGAGCAGGACATGCTTACACTTCCGGAGCACCTGATGTCACTCCCGGTTTTTATGGGAGTTCTTAATGTTATCTTTTTATTTTCATGCATTGTAGCTGTCTCACGTCCTTGTTTTGTCTTTGTTTTTATCTGTTACCGTTTTTGCCATGTCTTTGGACTTCGATTTTTGTAGTCAGCGCTTTCCTTGTTCCTTTGGTATTCTACTGCCGTTGTTTGTTATACATTGACTAACATGAACGTTTGAAATCTAGGTTATATGTCAAATGTGATGATTTTGACTTCCCAATTGTGAACGCTCCCCTTCTCAGCAGCAATATACATACCTCCTCAGCATATTGAGTACATATTTCACAATAAATTCACCATAGAGCTTATTCATGCATTGTCGAAAGACCAAAAGCACTGTCACAAAAACTGCTGAGTCTGAGATATGCTACTTTCGTCCCTTCAGAAATTATATGGCCGTCACTACATCATAGATTGATATGAAATGTCGATGTCACTAATAAAAACGGACATTTCAGCTAGATTCATGTCTTCCCGGTTTTAACATAACCGATTCTGAACATAAACCTGGATTGGCAAACTGACAGTGTGACGGACATTCTTACCCTTCCAGAGCATGAGGTGACTCTGTTCTCTTAAAGGTTAAACTTTTAGTCTTTAGTTTTTGGTGTTGTGTTTGGGGTGTTAGTGTGCTTGAGAACAATGTAGAATCACAAGTAAATTTACTAGAAATTAAAATACATACTTCAAATGGAGCGAAAAGGGTAGGGGAAGGAAAATTAATAATCTTTGAGGCAAAGAATAAGGATGTTCTTAAATGAAAAGTATAGAAGGGATATTTGCACTGCACTGGTTGTATATTTTCTCCGCGAAGTTTGAAAATGATCCAACATAGTGAATGAAGATACAAATTTATTATATTTAGTTGTGTTTAATGTTTTTTCTGCTTTCCTTGATTATTTTACTTTCCTTTTCACACCATAAGTACTTAGACACAGTAGGATAAGATTTTCAATAATAAAATGTTTATTTCAAATACTAGCTTAATATACCTAATCTGTTGTCGTTTGATTATATTTACGATAAACCACTAAATTAATACGGAAAAACATCAATATGTCAATACCTTTGAAAGGAAATCACTAATTCCTTAACATTGTTGAGCTGAGGGGGATTTCTATTCAATCTATTTGTAGCGCTTTAGATTAATTGTCTTTCGTCAATTAAAAAATTTAGCTAAATAGTTGTCATAGAGGACAAATTATGTATAAGTAAGAACATGATAATCTCCTTCTTCACGATTAAGTACGAGTTTACGAGTACTTAATCGCGAAGGAGGGGATTATCATGTTCTTATATATAAAGAAATATGATGAAGTGTCGAGACTTTCAATTTATTTATTCTTTAATTAGTACTTTTTTACCATGTATTTCTAGAGACTTTGTCTCATGTGCATTTACTCCATATCCTTTTATTCACCATTGAATGGTAGAATCAACTTTTTGTCATGCCTGTTTAACCATGCATCAATTAATTAGATCTATTGACATGATGACCTGTCCTGGTCATATGAAGTTTATAGGTATGCATGCATACATGGATTTTAAAAGTATATGTTGCAAAACAGTTAATGTAATATAAAATAGACGGAATAAGTATTTTTGTGTGAATGGATTATTTGATTTACAATATTTGGATGGTGGTGATATGCAGATGTGATTCTCAACTACATTGTTTCAATATATTTGGACAATAGTTATATCGGAAATATTTTAGATTTCGAGAGATTCTGAAGCTGGGATACTTTAATTCATTTTTATTTTCAACATTATGAAAAAAAGAAATTTTCAGTAAGTTTGCTCAACAAAGTTTTTTTATTAGAAGATATTTGTGAATGGGTAATAGCAAACGTATGAATTGTTTAAGTTATATACCTGGTGTATTGTGTAAGATTATAAGCTGTCTACAAATATGAGTTTGCCTCTAGGCATTGGTCAGGTGTTGCAATTAGTGCATTGTGTACAGCATGAAGGTATACAATAGATAATCCTTTAGTAAGAACATGAAAACAGGGGCTCTTCATGAATAAGAGACATGGATTTCTCGTATTTCATTAGTCGAGAGCACTTTGCCATTTTCTCAATGTACACTGCAATTTTATAAATAGTTTTAAAGTGGTAAATGTTTATTTCGATTGGCAAGGAATACAGATATCCTTCTTACTGGTATTTGAGGAGATCGTTTCTTCCTTCAACTACACGAGAGTTCCTATCTCGAAAGCCCCGTATTTATATACTATTATATTGTATATTGTAGCTTTCATACTTTATGAATTGACAGTAGTATCCATAACTATGGACTTTCTACCTAGGGGCAAACATTTTGTTTTTTACTGCGGTATTAAAGATATACAATCTGAAGAACATGAACAACAATGAAAGCGTTGATCCATTTGGTTAACTTTACCATGTATTTATAGTGATTTTATCCCATGTACATTTATTCCATATTCCTTTATTAGTTCATTTTGTATAATTTCCGTTAGATAAGACTTACATATAACGTGATTTTGTGTTGTATGTATCATAGCCAACGTTACCTCTTCAGGTCACATCTGCTAAAAGGATACAATTTACGCCATTCTTGCAATATCCCTTTAAAATTGACCGTAAACAGTAAAGCGTAATTCAGTGACTGCCTTTTTAATCAAGGCTTTTAAAAAAATCCATCTCATACGATCAATAAAACAGTTATTCATTTGATATCAGTCCCTTGGTAAAATTTAAAGTTTTGGTCCGAACTCTGATTCAAGATTCTACTTAATACTAGGAAGCAAGGTTAAGCAAGTAAGATTTATTGAGATGTTAGATTTTATTGGCCAGTGAGCAATAGTTTTACTAAATTAGGAGAAGAACACATTCATCAACTCAAAATTTGATTAAGAATCGAAACGTTGGACAACATGAGCAACCAAATTTTAGTCCTCAGGAAAAAAAAAAAGACATGACTACGGCCATGAAATATTATACAAATATAGACTGTGTTTGAGGTCGACACGATGTTATATCTATCTGGGAAAATTATATCGACCGAGAATGAAATCCGAGGTCGATATGCTTTTCCAGGTCGATATAACATCGTATCGACCTCATATACAGACTATAATTGCTATATTATTAATTTACAGAGGCACTTAATAGGTTATTGGTATCTGTTATCTAAATATTTAAATGTAAAATACTATTATTATTGAAATTTTAAAGAAATTAATATAGTTTAAAATCAAAGTACTATAATATACTTATAGTGTGTATAATATAAAATTGACTCTTAGAGAATTCATTTACATGCAAATAAATTAAATACGATTTTAATGTTCCTTTTACAAACACTCATATGAACATGCGATATATAGTACTATTTTTAGTAACATGCGATATAACTTTTTGATAGACTGTTTTCTAGTCAATCTCTAAAAATATAGTGAGTCATGTGATCATTTCTCCACTAATCAAATTTCTCAAACGATATTAAACTAATAATATAGCTTTATATACGACCATTAAAAATATGCTATTTTACCGAGATATATAAATGAACTGTGGTGTTACCCTTACCAGTTCGTGTTCAATGGGTCGATGTCGGGCTCTTCGTATTATGACACAACCATCCATTAAATTGACTTTGGACGAACCTGGCATCTCTGTATACAATATCACATCCGTACACGGAACTTCTGAACACCTAAGGTTAGCAGGAAGTTGTTTATTTCGATTTTCTAAAATCATCAATTCAAGATGTTTATAGTGAAGAAAAACTTTGATTTATGGAATAAAAATTACACAAACGATTGTACAATACATGAATAGAGTATGAGAGTATCCAACATTTAATACCTTTGATTAGATACCTTATGTATCTTCAAAAGCTGTTAGACTTATAAATGTACATTTACTTAGACTTAAACAATATACGTATGGTGTTTTCAATTACGAGAATAATTTGTATTTCTTTTGTGGCCACGAAACAGGGGCAATGCGAGCTTCAGCGAGCAGTGCAGCCTGTTTCGTGCCAAATACAAATGAATATCATTTTTGAAGAGACTACACATAGGTTTTTTATACTGCCATCTCAAATTATGTTTTGAATGGCATAAAAAGGAAATGTTTTCTTTTTTTTTTTTTTCTTTTTTTTTTATTTATTTATTTTTTTTTACGAAATGTAACAAGAATTCTCCAAATGGAACCTCGCTGTTTCCAATTACATGTACCTGTCAACTGCTGCGAAAGTAAAATTAACACCAAAGGAATAGACCACACTCCAACTGCGTTAAGGAATATGGAGTGAGTGTTGATGCCAGACAATCAAAACATTAAAACACAGAGGTATGCCATCTTTGCCTTTAAGGTGCGGCTGAAATGGTTTATACTGCTACTAGACCACAAACTTCAACTTTTACGTTCCCCTTTTTACGAGTATAAAATAACCCAATTGGAGTATAATAACAATTAGTTTGTTAATGTCTTACATGAGTGATTGTATTCATAAATTTATGTCATTTAGGTCTTGTTTCGATACTTCACGCTTTGAAAACATAAGGTATCCAAAGCACCACCTACAGCTGTATCATGATTATCATTATGTTTTAATCAAATTTGATGTATCGCGTTAATTGCTTTTGTGTTTTTATATATGTATATATTTCAGTTGGTGTAAAAAGTGCGGGTAAGTATCAATAATTAAACGGTTCACACGGCCAATTCTTGTTTCTTTGCTTGCATTAATATTCAACTTTATATTATTCTGCAATTTCAGCATAGCTGTGTGTTGATGCTGTAATACTGTATTCTGAATATGAATTTGTTATCTCATCCTTTTTTCTGCGTTAAAAATTTCAATAAATAGCGTTAGAAATAATTACTCAACAAACTTAAATACTAGAGTAATACAAGATCTGATTAAATCATTGTAGTAAATTACCTTAACTATGTGGAAACCTTGATTTGACAACACAAGTTATTACTATCCGTGATACTGTATTTGTTATGTGCAACTGGTACATTTATGAGATTTAGATTTTACATTTGTATCGAGTGTATTTACTAAAACAGCTAGGATGATGTTTATTTCGATGAACTTGATGACTCTTTATTTAGGGACCAACTCCGACCTGCCGTTGGGTGTGGGGTTTCCTCACCGTTCAATGAAGATCTTATGGTGGCTTTGAGTTGTTATTACTCCCCTTTGGGTCGTTGTCTCTTTGACACATTCCCCTTTTCCCTTCTTTTTTTTAAATTTTCATTTTTTATCAAGTAAGGTGAGGGAGTTTTGTGTGACACGAAAAACAGCTGAAACATCTGTTTCAGTAATGAGGTCCAGGCAATATTTTGACAAAAGGCGATATTTTGACAAAACTTATCCTCTTTTTTTATTGACCTGAAGTAGATGTGCTCTTTTGGCGAGTTACTATCAGTAATAATCGTTGTTTTTCTTAATGTTACAATGGTATATGGAAGACAACAGGCAACTTGACTTCATAATCGTATATCACTGAATGACAACACAATTCTCTGCAGCGTACTTTTAGCACAGGTCAGAAAACATTAACACGGGACAGAAACAGAGAAATGGAAATAATAATGAAAGTTCTTATTCTAAAATGTCTACCATCATTCAATATGACCGAGCGTTTGTTGTATTGGCATATTTTGTAGACGACAAAACTGATAAAAATGTATACAGCTTTTTCAAGTAAATGTTATCTTTTCTTCATATGAGCTCTACTGTCAATTGGAAGTAGTAAAATATTTTCCTACTACTAGTATTCATTTTTCATCCGGATTGAATACCCGAAAATGCATGCACCATTCTAAAAATAAATTCAGAATCGGGAACCAGGGAGAGATAAATAAGTTTTCGGAAAGGCCTATAACTACAGACACAATTATAGAAACCTTACATCGGTATTTCTTGCGAAAAGTTATATCATAGACATTCAATATTGCTATTAGTTTCAAATTTATTAAATACTCCAGATTGATTATTGCAAACCATTTGTGCATACACTAAGGCACACTTACAGCACGTCTGTCGTATAAAGCTTATATTTTAATATATCCTGCCTCTAGTAAATTCCTAAGACGTTGATTAGTCAAAAGGCGTCACATGTCGACTGTGAATATTCCATATCGGGTGATTGATTAATATACCGTCAATATTCGCCATTACGCGGCGTCACTGTACGTATTAAACGTTTTCTCTTTTTTTGACGATATACTTGACTCAAAGTATTTAAGTGACCTAATATGGTATATACACAACAGTCAATAAATTGAGCTACACTCTCGCGCAATATGAAATTTACTGACTGTGTATATACCATATTAGGTCACTTACAGACTATGTAATCTACAGTATTTTCCTTTGCAATGGATCGTATTACATTTTCACATTTATACTCCTTATTGATAGAATACATTAAAGAAAAATGATGATATATTATGCATAAATTCATGACGGATCCAAACTCATTTAACACAAGTGCACAATAGGGATCTCTACGATTAACTAAGGTTTGGATTTGCTTGTTTTTAAAGTTGTTTGATTGCATTTCTTAAAAAAATTACAGGAATTTCTTGTAAAACTTTTTTCTTTGTATATGGCAGTAGACAAGCGACATGCTGATAATTGCCATATGCCGAACGTAAATCATCAGTAACTTCGCTATATTGTAATTTATTACAATATATTTATTAGTTGGTGGACTGTTAGACCCCGAGGGTATTCACAATCTCAGTTGTCAGTATATCGATGCTGGCCCGAAAAAGTATGTCGCTGCTTGCCCGAAAACCGATTTTATTTGGAATCGTACAATATCTAAAGTAGAAAATTTTGGTAAAAACTAAGGAGAAACACCCTCGTGCAAAAATCTGTGAATTTTGATCCAAAATATGCGGAAAGTAAAACAGTAACTTCGATATTTTGTTACTTATTGGCAGTAATGGTTATTTAAGTCCGGTTCAAAGTTCAGTTAGAACAGGAGATATACTCATGGGACCAATCTAAACAGCAGGAATTCGGAGGGGTCAGTTTTCAATGGAAATGTTGACTTATATTTGCGCCACTTTCAGCAGATTTGCTTCTTTATTCGCATGAAGCTATGAAGCCAGGTTCATACAAGGCCTAGTTCAGAAAAAAGACAAGCTAGCCAAATCCTTTAATTTCAGTTTCTGTTATACAGATGATGTTCTTTCATTGAACAATCCTCAATTTAAGGATCTTATATACCCACATGAACTCGAAATTAAAGGGACCCCTGATACACCATCACCAGCATCATACCTTGACCTATACCCCTACATTGACAACTCTGGACGTCAGAAAACAAAACTTTACGACAAGCGTGATGATTTCGATTTTCCAATAGTGAACTTCCCGTTTTTGAGCAGTAATATTCCCACTTCTCCGGCATATGTGGTATACATTTTACCACTCATTCGCTATTGCCGTGCCTGTAGTTTGTACAGCGATTTTGTCAACAGAGCGAAATTACTGTCTCAAAAACTCATACATCAAGAGTATGTTCAGTCACTACAGAAGTTTTACGGTCGTCATCATGATTTGACAGACCTTTACAATGTTTCTGTTTCACAAATGTGAACAGATATCTTTAGATCCAGAGTTTGTTACCGGACTGACTAACACCGACTGTGACCAAACCGGACTTTTCACTGGCAGTGTGACGGGTGCCACGCGTGGAGCAGATCATGCTTACCATTCCGGATCACCTGATGATACTTCAGTTTTTATAGGGGTTCACACTGCTAGTGCTTTAGTTTTTTGGCGTTTTTGTTCATTTTTTTTCATTTGATTTGTCTTTGTCATACTGTCTCAATTCGTGTTTCTGTGAATTGGCGTGATTTTGGATTTATGATTTTGGAGTTTCCCATTTCCTCGTTCTTGCTTCAGTATTCGTTTTCCGATGTATTATATTGACAAAATAGTTCGTTTCCTTTGTATAGAAGAATATTTTTTCACAGATATAGGTTTTATGGGAGACCACTTTGTTGTATCTTTGCTCTCGAAAATCGACATGTGTTTTTGTTATATGATGTTTCCAAGCTGCGTACATATATTCATGTAATTGAAGTTTATCTTTCATTATTATACCCCCACTCGATAGAGTGTGGGGTATACTGGATTCATCTTGTATAATATTTTTTTAACTTAAATGCATGTTATGTTCACAATAGATTTGGTCGTAATGGCTTCTTGTGTGATTTCTTTTGTATAGTTAACTATTTAATGTTGAAATGTAGACGTGCTGACTGTCCTGGTTGTTTGGTTGTGAAAGTGATGTCTATTTAACTTACATTTATTTGCTTCTTAACTGTAATTATATCAGAATTGCAGAAATAGAGACGCGATTTGAAGAAGGCAGTTAAAATTCAATCGAACTCTTAATACTCCATCAGTTGTCTTTCTTGCTATCCTGTGGGATCACATACACAATATATTTCTTCAACCAAATAACTTAATAACATAGTAACAAAAAAATCGATTAAATAGAAAATATTCATTTGCATGTCTGATTATGGCAAGCAAAATTAACCAAAATACAGAGATACCCTGTTTTCCTCAGTTTTGCTGTCAGGAGACCTAGATTTACAAGACTAAACCAGACTTTATACAGCAAATGAGAGTTTCTTTTACAGAATACATTCAGAGCTCAGCATGTAATGTTCTATACATGTTTAATACCTGTCCGTATTCTTCGTCGCAGTGTGTGAGTCTTCATTTTTCTTTTCTGAGCCATACCATTATTTTCTCTTTGTTTCTTGGTGTTTCCGACGTTTCCATTGTCCTTGGGTTGTTCATTTTTGGACTGAAGGTTCGGTTCAAACTTACATTTCTACACTTTCTTTAATTTACACTGACGTAAATGTGCCATGTTTGCGAAAGAGCTTTTCTTGTGTGTTTTTTTTTTTGTTACTATAAACCAGGTCAAATGTGACACATATGGAAAAATCTTGATTTACAAAATTATTTGAATAATATGAATTTAAGCAAATGTGACAAGTATGAGAAATCTTTGTTTTCATGTGTTTTGAATTATTATCTATTGACCTTCGAGGTATATTGTAAGTTTTGTAATATTTGTAAAGTATTACAAATAGTAATGCCCATTCAAATAGTCGGTAATTTGTTTTTTCATCAAATACATATTACAGGGTTGACTGCTAATTATCAGATTAACTTTCGTATTCATATTGTGCAAATTCAAAGAAGGTTGTATACATTGAAAATGACTGTGAAGAATGATAAATACGAAGCTAAATAGCTACTACATCTTTTTTAGGAAATTCATGGATTATATAAAGGATGTGTGAAAGAACCTTTGATAAAATATTTTCTGCTGATGAAATGGATTCAGAATTACAGAAGATAAAAACAAGATATTGGACAAATATGTACGTTACAGCACTGTATTTTACATCTTGTTTCAAATAATGTTACGTAATATTAGAAATATTTGGCTGACTTTTTACGATTATATATATGTATTTAATGCAGTAATGCATTTCTTTATGCGATGGCACATATGTTATAATTTCATTAAACCAAATATTCATAAGACTTGTAATTCATTTCATACATAAATAATTTCAAATTGCTAAGGGATGACATGTCACTGAAAAAAACCTCCAAGCCATACCTTTTAATTTACTGACTTATTATTTGAAACTCAGCTGATCACCTTAGTAAAGAGTTTGTTTTGTTGGATTTGTTTCGAAAAATATTTATATAGTTGATGGATCATGTTATTATTTATAGTGGTAGAGTACGGGGCAGTATCTATGTTAATAGTAAGAATTCTGAAACTTTGCAAATATCGACCTTGGAATTTAGCAATCAAGTAGTGAAATCCTTTCCATAAGAAACACATAAATGATGAAAAGCGACTGAAATTAATTTTTTTGAGTTCTATGTATGTACTGAATCGTTGCGATATCCTTCGCTACCAAATTGCTACATTTAGCTTTACCTAGAAAATAAATAGATTCATGTTGTATGTCGGACTTGCAGTTGAAACATTGATAATAGGACATGTTCAACCTGTCAAATTACTGTTTCACAATGAAATGATATGGAGTAAATGCACACGAGACAAAGTATCTGTAAATGCATGGTAAAAACAGGCGATAGAACAACTTTTTTGTCATTGTTCTTCATCTTGAAGTCACCATGAGGCTTTCAGCATTGATCTTTGTAAGACCTCATGATGCGTTTGAGACGGCAACTAGCACTAGTTTGAGTAAAATTCAATGAACGCTACATTCATATTGTGTTTACTCATGGATACGGAATCGTCAACAAACGTGGAAATAAAGGTGGAAATATTTTTGACGCTCATGGTACAAAATTTGAATAATTTAAAACAACGCTGTATCAAATCCACGATTACACACTCTTCAAACTCTCATCTTACTACTCTACCTCTTCCAGCACTTAATCCTGTAGTCAGATTGACACCGTTAAAGATATCTAAAATATGCCAATCCATACAAAAATCTAAATTCACAACAGCCTCCATTTACAACAAATGTAATCGTGGATTTTATAAAATTTTGAAGTGCAACGCCAGGAAATGTGTCACTTGTCCTCGCCTGGTCTAGGAGAATACTGTAAAATCTACTGTCAATGGCAGGAATTTTACCATCAAATTCCCCGTTGATATCTCCTGAAAAACATCCAGTCTGGTTTATTTAATTACCTGAACTAAGCCAGGCTGTGGAATCCAGTACGTTGGAGAAACTGGACGTCCATTACAACGACGTACCCAGGAACACATGTATCGCATGCGTTTTCCTAAGAAATTTAGATCATACATTTATCTGCACTGCAATATTTATAAGCACGACAGAAAATACATTAAAGTGCAGCCTTTAGAACTTGTCGAAAAATCCCCCGATCAATCTAAGAGACAATTCGTAAGATCTAGAAGGGAAAGTGAACTGTCGTGGATCAAAAAACTTCAGACAGCTTACCCATTAGGGTTAAATGACAACATCATGGGTCAGGGTAACATTTCTCAGCATGCTTCAATTGACATCATGGGTATTTCTTCTCCGAAGTTACGACATCGTAGGTCACATTGCCGAAGAGTTAATTATAATATAAAAAACAAACGTAAAAACCTCATCAGAGTTAAAGATCTATATACTGTTTTCAAAAACAATGGGCGGCATGGTTTGTTCACTAAACTTTGTTCTATACCTGTCACACGTCTTTATAAAATCTCTCTAGAATGTGATACAATGTCTGTTAATAGTCCGCTCTACGAATGTTCTAAAATTATCGACGCTTTTTGCTTCCATCGACTTTATCCTAGAATCGACAAACCGAATGAACACAAAAAACAATTTTTGAAAATTAAATATATTAATAAGGGTATCGATTTGATAGATATTGCAGGCATTTTTCGGGACCCGGATGTTCAAAAACTTGTTCCAGTTTATTTTGATAATCAGGATATGCCTGTCATCTCCTTTACTTACAAAAACCTACTAGAAGTATTTTTTTCAATTACTCTTCTATTACCTGTGATGCTAATTTCGAGAAGAACTACCCTAGCAGCTGTGACTGTTCCACTTCGCCTTATCGCTATGACCCTTGTGGGCATATATTAACGGGGGACTTGAGCATTATTGTAGACAAAGAAGTTAGACGATTCTTTAGAAAAGGGCCTAAATATCGCCCACCTTCGAAAATAAACTGGCAAGCTTGTTTCGACATTATTAAAGACTCGGTAACCAACTATTGTATAAAATGGTGCAAACGAGAAAGTGCAGACAAACATGCTCTTAATATGTTTAAAGATAAAATCATTAGTAAAGTCACCAACAAAATTAATTTCTATAAAGAAAATTATTATGAGTCACCACCTAAGCTGTCTGTTAACAGAAT
>MJUU01044586.1:0-50891 GCA_002080025.1 Modiolus philippinarum | reverse complement strand
CCCCCCTTTTTGAAAAAATTATGGGTCGGGCCCCCTCTTAGAAGAAAGTCTGGATCCGCTACTGAGACGCTCGCTATCATATGCTTGCTAGTTGTCGAACAACGCTGCATCAATGCTTAATTTATTCCTTGGATATCGGCAACAAAAATAAAGTCAACTGGCACATGGAGTCAATGCACATGAGACAAAGTTTCTACAAATACATGGTGAAATGACGCTGTTTTATTGTTTTTCTACATCTTTTTCAAGTCACGATTGGCCTTCAGCGATGAGCTTTTCGAGGAGTCAAAAATAGTTTAAGAAGGCCCCTAGCATATGTTTGATATATGTAGAACAATGCTACATCGATGCTGTTTATCCCATGGATTCAAACTGGCAACAAAAATAAAGTCAACTGGCACATGGAGTCAATGCATATGAGACAAAGTTTCTACAAATACATGGTGAAATGACGCTGTTTTATTGTTTTTCTTCATCTTCATCTTCAAGTCACGATTAGCCTTCAGCGATGAGCTAAATAAGTTTAAGAAGGCCCCTTTAATGGATGCGGATCGGCAACAAACATAAAATTAAGTGAAAAAGTTGTCATTCTTTGCTCGACAAAAAGACAGAGAAGACAATCACAACATATCAAAAACCACTCATCGAGTCAATTATGAGAAAACTTGGAGCTAGATGTTGTTTTGAACTTACTACGAAGTATGGGCACAGCTCATTATTGAAGGCCTCATGGTGACTTCAAGATGAAGAACAAAAATAAAAGCGTTGTTCCATCGCTTGGTTCTACCATGTATTCGTAGAGACTTTATCTCAAGTGCATTTACTCCATATCCTTTCATTGGTTATTAGATAAAATCCTGGGGGTCAGAATAACATTTGGAAATTACAAAGTTGAAAGTTTGATAGTTTATCCATATCAGAAATTCTCTCAAGATCAAGTGCACCATAACTGAATATATAAATATATAAGTATATAAAGAGCACACATCACTCGCATCTTATATCGAATTCATTAGTTGATTGATTATTTGTCGCTAAACATCTAGTAAGTAATCTTATATTATAGAACTGGAAATTTACATTCCGTAAGGTAGTTGAAGAACCGTGAGACGTAAAGAAGTGTGGCCACTTTGCTGTGCATTTATACAAATTTCGCGAATGCCTGAAATCTTCTCTAAACCTGGTTTAACAGGTCATCTTTTATATATAATCCAGACCATACGCGTATTTGGACCGTACACGTACGGTCCGGACCAGACGAGTATTTTTTTCAAAATACCCATACGGTCGGACCGTACGCATATGGTTCGACCGTACGCGTACGGTCTGACTATTTCAAAGTCTTGCGTGTTCTTGGATAATATATCAATAAATTAATATAACGTATACAATATTATATAATGAATTAAGCTCTTATGTTTAAAAACGAATAAGATTTTCTAAAAATATTTATTTTAAAGAAAATGAAAGGGAAAAATAAGAATTCACTTTACTGTAATTATGTTTTGGAGATGCCTTTATAAAATTGACTTATTTGAGATAAAGATTGAAAAAACTAGTATTTCTTTTAAAAAAATAAATGGAATGTCAATTGAAATAAAATATATCATTATGGGTTTCTTGTCTGAAAAACCTATAAGGAACAACAACATTTTCCCAATTACCCCAAAAGGGTGCAAATCCCACATCTCGTAAAGGGACGGCTGAATAAATATAACAGCGGAAATTATACAATTTTCCAAAAAGGAATACCCCTGTCCACGAACAAAACTTCTCAATATAAAAATGAAGTTTAGGTATTACCTTTAAAATTTGTGTGGAAATGTGAAAATATTTTTTTTTATTTCACTACTTGTATTATTTCATTTCTGTTATATTAGTAATTTACTATTTTTATAAAGTCCTTATAATTTATATTGTTTTCAGTGGTAGTTAGTGCTATCAGTTTTGATTGTAACTTACTTCTTTGTTTCAATAACGAATGTATTGTCTGTCGTTTTCCTTGTACTCATACGGTCTATATATACGCGTATGGTCCAGCTCGTAGCAGACCGTTCAAATATACTCATACGGTCCGACCGTACGCGTACGGGCCGACCACACGCGTACGGTCGGACCATATGAGTATACGCATACGGTCCGGACCATACGCGTACGGTCCAAATACGCGTATGGTCTGGAACATATATACTATGATAAAAAATCAATTCAAATGCACTTTCGTACGTTAAGATAAAAGATTCAGCCACTGAACTTGACTCTTGAATGCAATTTTGTCAGATTTTAACAATTTTTGTAGGTTTTGTTAAAATTTGTAGCATAGCAAATCCAAAACCAAAATAAATCAACTACAATTAGGAATGTTAAATGTTTATACACTCGCAACAAAAATTGGTTTTGGTTCTCTGTGTACTTCGAGTAGTACCATCTTCAAAAACACAGTAAAAGAGCTAAATGCTATGTACAGTCATACTTGACTGCTGATATGTCCGAAAACATGCAAGTGTTGCACTTTTTTTTTATTCTTAGGAAGTACATGTACATGGAAAAGAGACAACATTACAGGATTTTTGACAATTTCTGAGCATATTTTGAAAACGGCCCACGATAGGAACAAATTTCACAGCTAAATGATCATACTTCTTTGAAATTTGAAAGAATCTGAAAAAAGATGACGAGGAACCACTTTCGAATTGACTGTTCAAAAGGTATCGATGTGGGGTTTCTTTGATCGTAGAGCCTCTCGACAAAGGACTCGAGTCCAAGACATTTTTAATGGCATATGCCCAATATACATGTACAAATGTATTTTAGACGATTGTTTAATGAGCGTATTTAACCAATTTGTTGAATATTATGAAATCTGACCAGTTATAATGGTTAAGATGCTGGGCATCAATTAAGGCTAAATAAGGAAAAAAACCATCGTAATTAAAGGTCTTGGTATAAACCGGAAGAAGGAAAACTGTATGAGACTTATATTAAAGACCAATTTAATAAGGTTGTGGACTGATTCAACAGAAAGTGAAAAAGAATAGAATAATCGTCTAGCTGTTTATAATGGTGGAAAAGAAAAAAAACTACAACAAAATCTTTTATCGATTTTATTAGTTGATTATTTTTCGTTAAACATTCACTAAGCAATCATTCATATAGACATGGAAAGGGTAACGGAGAACCGTAAATTGAACATTTTAAAGAATCCGAAAAAAAATATGACGAGAAACCACTTTCGAATGGACTATTCAAAAGAAATCGATGGGTTTCTTTGATCGTGGAGCCTCTCGACAAAGGACTGGAGTGCAAGACATTTTAATGGCATGCCATTGTTAAATGAGCGTTATTAACCAAGTATTTGAATGTTATGAAAACTGACCAGGTATAATGATTTAGATGGTGGGCATCAATACAGGTCTAATAACGAAAAACTTTAATGATTAAAGGTTTTAGTACAGACTGGAAGAAGGAAACCTGTATGAGACTTATATTAAAGACCAGTTCAGTAGCCATAAAAGTTGGGAAAACAACGGTAGTAGAATACCGAAGGAACAAAGCACAAGATTACATAAATCAAAGTCCAGAGACAAGGCAAAAGCAAGAACACCAGAAGACGGAGACCAAAGACACCACATGCTCACAAAACACACGAACACTACATATGCAAAACCAAAAACTAAAGAACTGACAGTGTGACCTCTCAAAAAGCACAGTGACATTAGGTGCTCCTGAAGGGTAATCATGTCCTGCTCTGTATACAGCACCCGTCACACAGTCAGTGAAGCATACTTGTTTTGAAAGATCTGTGATTCAACAGAAAGTAAAAAAGAATAGGAGAACCATGGAAGGGAAGAAAAGCTACAACTATATCAGACAAATAAATCAAAATTGAAAGGATATGGAGTACATATGTAAAAGATGAAATGGGGTAAATGTTACATACACGTTATACTGTATTAAAAATATAAAATCACAAAAACAAAGCAATTGAACAACGCTATCATTCTTGTTCTTCGCCATGAGGGCTTCAACAATGAGCTTGGTTTCACATTCCAGTTAGTTTCAAAAACATTTTTATTCTACACCAATAGTTTTAATTGTCTTTACCATGATATTGTTTGGTAAAGGTAACATAAAATTGGTGCTTTCATAGAAATCCTTTATTATGTTTTATGGTCACAAATTTGTATAGACTAATTTAGTGTAAACAATATTTCATTTGCAAAAAGATGTATACATATATAACAAAATACAATAATGAATGAATGGGATCGAAAAACAACGGCGATTTCATAATACTGTTTTTTTGGTTTTTTTTTATTATTATTTTTTTTTTCAAGATTTCGAATGTAATACTAACATTGATGGGAGATTTATACGCCTTAAAACAATGATTTGTGAGAAAGTTGTTTGTATTAGATACAGTGGGTCTCTTATCATATTCGAGGGACGTATGTCCCGAGAATATGATAAGGGACCCACTGTATCTGATTTACATAGGAATTATTAATGATCACTTGAATCACTCACAGTGTGACGGGTGCTGTTAACAGAGCAGGACATGCTTACCCTTCCGGACCACGTGATGTCGCTCTCAGTTTTAAAGGGAGTTCACACTGTAAGTGCTCAAGTTTTTTGTGTTGTCTCGTATATTATTTTAGTTTTGTCTTCGTTAGTGATGTTTGTGGTACCGATTTGTCCTTGTCAATGTTTGAATACTAAGTTTATTTCTAGAACATTTTAAAATTCTACCACGGTACTGTTTGAGTGTTAGAAAAGTAACACGTACCGTGAATTTTTATTGGTTTTGTCTTAGGGTTAGAGAACGATAATAACCAATCAGCTACCAAACAGGTGCTTCAAAAACATATCTTCCTCACTTGCAGTGTGACGGGTGCTGTTAACAGAGCAGGACATGCTTAACCTTCCGGAGCACCTGATGTCACTCTCAGTTTCACTGGAGTTCACACTGTGAGTGCCTTTGTTCTGAATGTTGTAATTTCTGGTTCTGTGCTTTGTGTCTGTCTAACGTCATTCTTTTTGTGTCTAACGTCATTGTTTTCTGTGTTCTCGTTTTTGTCCTGTCTTTGGATTTTTGTGAATTTCACCCTTTTGTTCCTTCGGTATTCTACTGCCGTTGTTTCGTGTCATCTTCAGCAATAAAATGTTTCAATTTATGAAATAAACCAGATGTAGTCAAGGATGCTATGCGATCAACTATTTAGAAACTTATCTTAATTGTTAAAAAATTGTCACTTATCAGTAGAACTGTATGGACAAAACAGTCCTAGGTTAATCTTGTTGTTTTTTTTGTAGTTTTATTGCCAAAACCTTATAAATGATTGATAATGATTTTTTCAGTAAGTCGATAATGCTTTGCCATTTCTTTAGTACTAATGTTGTTAAATGATTTGTAAGTGAGTATATGCCGATTTATAAGTTGAAAATTAGTTGTCCGTTCATTGATGAAGTAAGTGGAAACCGAACTTTCAGTAAAAAAAAAACGAACAATCTAGGCAACATCAGAAACACCAAGAAACAAGGAAACCACACGAGTGCGGGACAAAAAAAGGAAGACACACATACAGATGAACAACATGGAACCAATAAAAATGATTTGTCAGTAGGTTGATATTGATTTGCCATTTTGATAATACTTATCTAGTTAAATAATTTGCAAGTAAGTGGATGACGATTGATAAGTTGATAATGATTTGTCTGTAGGTTGATATGAGTTACAATAATTTGTCACAAAGTTGATAATAATTTATCAGTACCTAAATGGTGATTTATAGGTTGTCAACAATGGAATGCATCTACCATATTTTGTCCCGTTTTGTGTCGCCACTGCACTTTTAGGTTTTGTTTTGGATTGTCGTGATCCCGGGAAAATTCACGCGCAAGGAACAATTTTTGAATATGCGTGAAATCGACGGTTTCCCATAAAATATACATGACAGTACAGCAGCGCCGCGATTCGGAAAAGCATGAAGATGAATCCCATTCGTCAGTTGGTTGACCATGATTTATGAATACATTGATGATGAATGATATACAAGTATACGTTGTTAATGATTTTTCGATTTAACTGAAAAATCTCATCTCCTTCAAGAACACCAGATTAGATAATATTACATCAAGATTAATTAAGGATGGTGTAAAAGACTTGGCCAAGCTTATAAAATACTCGGTAAGCCTTTCTATCAACAGGTATAGTGCCAAAGGAACTCAAATTCATCAGAGTTAAACAATGTTAAAAGAAGTACAAATTTTTGTCCTGTATGCTTTCTCTGCATTATTTCTAAAATACTTGAAAAATCCGTTTATATGCAACTGGAGAACATCTGAAGGGGCAGACAGGGTTAAGGGAGACCATGAGAAAGGGGCGGGAGAAAGAAAAGGGAGAAGGAAGAGATACAAATGAAAGGAAGACTGGGAGAGAGAACATCTGAGGGGCAGACATGGTTAAAGGAGACAATGAGAAAGGGGCGGGAGAAAGGAGAAAGGAATAAGGAAAAGATAGAAATGAAAGGGAGACTGGAAGAGAATGTAAAATGCAATAATCACATCATCAAATTTCAAGCCAAAATAAGATATCTCAGCCTTCAAATCAATTGAAATTTATCTGGAGAGAGCACAGTGAATTCTATAATTGAAATAGTAAATTCCAGGTTAAAATTTATGAAAAGTTGCTCAAAATAAAACAATGTGTTTTATTAATACTCTAGTGTGGGAAAACCAGAGTTTTTTTATGTTGAAGACAGAGTAAAACAACTGCGATATGGACACGCACACAAGATTTTTTAAAACAAACGCCCATATAACTTGATACAACATTTTCATAAAGTTAGCGAACAATACCTGAACTCATGTAACACCAGATATTGTTGTTCCGAAAATTCAGAGGACTAGATTCTACATCTTTTTTTCTATCTGCTATTACCGACTAACATGCGCTTCCAAAATAAGTAATCATGACTCTGAATAACAAAATACCGAAGCTACTTTGCTGTACATATGTTTCAAGGAGTAACCTCTCATTAGCAGCATTAAAATCAAATAATATGGAAAGCCATATTCCAGAAGTAGTCAAAAAGAAGCATTCATTACCAAAAACTATCGAAATAGGATGCCAAGTCGAGCACCAAGGACATCTACCGAGTGTCATACAAGGAATTAAGCCTTAGTATTTTCAGGGGTTTTGAATTTTGATAAAAACAGAAAATTTCTATAAAACGCAAGGTAAATTTTTCATGTCAGACAAGTCTGACTATTGGGCTTGTGAATATTTCTGAAGTTCCTGAAAATACGTTAATTTAGATCAATCTAACTATTTTTGAGCAATTAAAAAGTGTGCCTTGTTGATTAGAACCCATTTAATTATATATCTTACTTTGTAAGTTATTTTCATACATTGGCCCATTGGAAATAAGCGTTCACGCTTTCATGGATTATACTTGGAATGATGTCAGTTTACTTTGTGTATTTTCAGCCTAATTGGCATATTTTACAATTGTACTATTTTGTTATGCATATTTTTAGTTTGCACTGGTGAGCATGAAACGATTTTTACCTTCTACCTTTAAGAGTAAGTTGATATTGATAATGCTTTGATAGTAAGTGCTTTTTCATAAGTTTTAGATAATTTGTCAGCAATTTATAATACTTTATTTATAAGTTAATAATGATTTTTTTCTTATTTGCTAGTAAGTTTCCGACTTTTTTGGATGTGAAGTTACTCCTTGAAAAACTCGTACAGCATAACAATATTAACTGTTTATCTTCCAACTAATGTATTTTTTCTTATTTTGGTAATAATTTATGAGCAAGTTGAAATGGTTTATAAGTTGAAAACGATTTGTCATTGAGTTGCTAATGATTTGGAAGTACATTCGTTGATAATTATTTGTCAGTAAATTTATATATATATTGACAACGATCTGTCAGTGAGATGATAATGATTTGGAAGTAAATCGACAACGATTTGTAATTAAGTTGATTATGATTTGTACATAAGTTGATAATTACTTGACAGTAAGTTCATGATAATTTATAAGAAAGTTGAATAATTTTTTAGGAAAGTTGATAATAATTTGTAAATAAGTTAATAATAATTCTTAAATAATCTGATTTGGCAATAAGTTGATATCTATTTTTCAGTAAATTGATACTGAATTGTAAATAACTTGATAACTTTTTGTTAAATTGATAATTATTTGTCAGTCAGTTGATAATAAATTGCTATTACATGTACTTGTAAGTTGATAATGATTTGAAAATAGGTTGATAATAATTTCTTAGAAAGTAAGCAGTGTGTTCATTGTATGTTAGTAAATTGATAAATAATTTTTGGTAAGTTGAAATTGATTTGTCAGTAAGATGATAATGATATGTATAGTAAAGTAAGTGAGAACCGAACCGTCAATCAAAAGAACGAACAATCCATGGACAATGGCAACATCGGACACACTAAGAAACAAGGAACCACTTAAGTACGGGACGAAAAAGAAAAATGAAAAAACACATACAGATGAACAACACGGACCCAATAAAAACCATGGGTGAGATCAGGTGTACCGGTAGAGTAAGCATCTCCTGCTTATTATAAGACACCCGTCGTGAAATATATATATACGTTGATAATGACAATTTTTGTCTCTTCAATGCAAATAAAAGATAAAATTAAACTTTCGGAATTCAGAAATCGGAAAAAAAGTTGATAATAATTTATCAGTAACTTGATACTGATTTGTCAGAAGGATTTTACTGATTTGTTAGTGATTTGCATGTTAGTGGAGGTAATAACAAAATTACCGAGCAGAGTTGTCAAGAGCTTAAGTCCATGAGAAAAATAGACATATCAGGTGGAGACCACTGGAAAAATTGTCGACCGCAATGGTCCTGACTTTGTACAGGAATTTCAAGAGAAACGGTGGGTTAAACAGGTTTGAATGAACTTTTTTTATGTTCTTATGAGAAACATTTTTTTTAAATTGAATAATAAGGCGGTCATGGATATATGTCTTTGTCTAATGAGAATGTCTGTATAATTTGTGCTAGCAATCGCGTTACGAATCAACCGTGAAACATTCACTCCGTAAGCAGAAGAGGCTGGAATATTTACTTTGCATGTCAGGGAAACTGAAGATTTTGAAATTAAAATCGTCCCTTTTGCCTTAAATTTAAGTATTTGTATGTGAAGGTTTAAAAATGTATAACAGGAGACTTCTAGAATGGCTGAAAATTACAATTACATGCCACAATTTGTCACTAACTACACAAGAAGAACACAAATAAGACATTAAGAATCTAACACCAGGGGAAGTGCGAGACAAGAGAATCTCAGACACCCAAGGGTAAGATTTCCAGTCTCGGACGAAGCTGGCTGAGTCCGAGATGATTGAAATCTTACCCGAGGGTGTCTGAGATTCTCTTGTCTCGCACTTCCACTGGTGTTTGATTTTATTTCTCACTGTATTCAGCCTAAAATATACTTAATTCCACACAAAAATGTCGCCCCTTTTTTCGTCTGTTTACACAAGGAGTTATGTCCCTTTTTGTAACGTCATAAAATCAGGAACGTATACCCGAGCGCGGCATATTTTTAAAGATGATTTTTCTTGTATTTTCTTTTTAAATTTTACTTTAAAGGATATAATAATTTAATAATACATAGATTTATTCCACTTATGATCACTTATGTGGACAGGTGTAGACTACAGCCCCTAAATGTGCAAACACAATATTTGCCGGTAAACTGCACGTGATTTTTTTGTCTTACACTAGTGCAAGACTAGGAAATCTCACACCGCTAAAAAAAAAGGAACTGCTGTGTCTCAAAAGTGAGAAAAAAGACAAACGATAGGAACTCGGGACAGCCGGACTTGGTAACTGCACTAGAAAAAGCCAGCGGTAGGATTTAACCAGTTTATGGGTACCCATATGTCTCGTTTCCCTATAATATAATAAATATGCAAATAAAACCAACTACAGGTAAACTAATAGCTCCATGGCCACAATCTTTATAGGGGAGAAAATGATCAAGCGTAATTTTGAAAGCGGATTGGTAAAGGGATGTTCGCCGCTAATCTGCCAGATACTTGTAGCTAAAGGAGCCTAATCTGCAGATAAAACACTGTCGCCGCATTACGGAAGAAAAATCAAACTTAAAACTTCCCAAAGGTTTTTGTCAAGAATCATCATATATTTCAGTAGACATCGGCAGTATCAGTGAGAGGCAAGTATGTGTGCAACATTTTCAGGTCACTAGATCTCAAAGCTTATTTAACGGATGCAAGTAGAGTATCTTGTATCCCCTATTACGTAAAGAATGCGAGATACGTCCCAGCTTTTCTGGATTTGTAATAAGTTTCTTAGATAATTTCCGTAAAAACGAGGATAAGGAATGCTGTTTGAGAGTTACAACTTATATAGATATCAAATCTTAATATCTATTATAAAACTTATAAGATGTATTCAACAACTTATGAAATATGTAACCCTGTTGTAAAAGTTTGGTTGTGAAAGTAAAGTTACGTTATTTAAAATCGTCAAAAGGAGAACAAACGCATGTGAATCATACTAGTTGAGAAATATACATTCCGTAGGAAGGAGCTAGATTATGATTATTTGATAATTAAAGAACTTTAGTGAGCAAGCTCACATACCCCACACCCCCACATATCTGATAATCCTGCATTACTAGTATCTAAAAATTATCAAAAGCGAAATCCAAGTTGTTTGCACATCTCTTACGGTGCACCCTATATGCAAAATATGCATAAAAAGGACAAAGTTCAGCAACGTGTAGTTTTCTGAAAATTATCAAAAATCAAAATCAAACTAGCATGCACATCTTTAATATGTACACAATGAACCTTTAAAATAAAAACTTCCTATTTCATAAACTGTAGGAGGAGTTATCCGGACAAATGATGTACCCTTTATATGCAATATAATACATAAAAATGATAAAGTTCAATAATGTGTAGTTTTCTGAAAAAAAAATATCCAAAATCAAAATTCAAGTAGCATGCACACCTTTGATATGTACACAGTCAACCTGCAAAATAAAGACTTCCTATATTATAAACTGCAGGAGGAGTCATCCAGACAAATGATGTACCCTATATGCAATATAATGCATAAAACGACGATGTTCAACAATGTGTAGTTTTCTGAAAAATTATTAAAGTCAAAATCCAAATACCGTGCACTTCTTTGATATGTGCACAATCAACCTAAAAATAAAAATTACCTAGCTTAAAACTGTAGGAGGAGTTACCTGGACAATGGTACCAGGCCACTTATGCTAGATTTACACCGCCGATAAGACCAACTCGATCAACTCGACCATGCTGTTTTATCCCGATTATCTCACGACGTCCACTCGACCTTTACTCGATTTAACACGACTAACACTCGACCATTCTCGATCTCTTTACGATTCACATACGATTTATGCTCGACCCTCATTCGAACAACCAGACTTTGTCAGATTGAGACAGATCATAGCCCGATTTGTGTTTGATTAACTAGACCTGGTCGGAAGAAGATCGTGAAATGGTCGAGTGTGCTCGAGTTTGTCCTGTTAATACGTTTGTATATATGGGACTAAAATGAGAAAATTCAGGGAACAGTTCAGCATAGTGGTAGAGATGCCAAATTTGTGGCCCATGTGGAAGATGCTTCAAAGAAAAGATGATAATTGTGTTAGATCTAGAGGGTCTGATACAGAAGGTGCGTTGTTTGGGTTAGACAATAGCACATGCTTCAAAGTCACTATTACAGAGGAATGAATGTTCGCTTTTTCACATACTATCAGGTAATCCTCATCAGCATGCGTCAGAATGTGACCGTGCGTTTTTCCTGTCATTACATGTAAGACTAATCTGATACATAAAACAGAAGACAAATCATCACTTGATATCGGTGGTAATTAGACTTACAGTAGTTTCCGTGTATAGCTTTAAACCTGCTTTCTGTAGAAAATCCGGTTTATAGAAAGTAAAAATAGCGAGGGGCTGCCCGGTAGGTACATCATTTTCCCGGAGCAAATCTAAAAGAATTTTTTATCTTCTAGTACATGTTACAAATGTTCAAAACCGCATTTTTTCTGATGTAATTTAAGCCTTGAATCCTTGGCTGGTCCCCACCTTAGGTAGTATCCGGCAGATTCTCATCAAACTACTTTTCCAATTGGCCAAAATTGAAAACAATAGTCCTTGGCTGGTCACTAGTTGAGGTAGTATCCGGCAGATTCTCGTCAAACTACTTTTCCGGTTGGCCAAAATTGAAAGCAATAGTCCTTGGCTGGTCACCACTTGAGGTAGTATCCGGCAGATTCTCATCAAACTACTTTTCCAATTGGCTAAAATTGAAAACAATAGTCCTTGGCTGCTCACCACTTGAGGTAATATCCGGCAGATTCTCATCATATCAAAGATGATCATCAGCCAAACTTGATCACAAGTTTCATTGGAGTCCATTGGATGGCTCTTTTAAAAACTTAAGTAAAACCCTAGTGAGAGACTGGGGCTCTCGAAAGCCTCATGTTGTGCTATTTTGAAAAGATGACATGTTGTCGTGTTAAATCGAGTAAAGGTCTTGAGTGGTCGAGTAAAAGTCGGATACAGGTCGGGAAAAAATCTAGTTATGGTCGGGAAGATCTAGTATAGAAAAAAAGAAAGAATCGTGTTAGTCGAGTAATGATCGAGTACTAATCGAGTTGATCTGGAAGCGACTCGGCATAAATCGAGAAGCGAATGAGTTAAAGTCGGCTAGAAATCGGCATGATCGGCTAAAATTTTGAAACTGGATCAGACTCGATTCGACCTCTTCACGACTACATCGCTCAGGCCCCGATTGATTCCCGACCTGTTCTCGATATATAATGCACACGACCTCGTCACGATATTTTTTTGACATGTCAAAAATATTCGGGAACACAGCTCGAGTTCAGCAGAGTTAGTAAGATCGCCCCGATTTGGTTAGTAGACCGAACACGAGCATTCAAGATCAGTGTCCCGATCGATGAATATTCATGAATATCGGTCGAGTTGCTTTGATCGGCAGTGTAAACCTACTATAAATGACGGACTGACGGACGGACGGACTGACGGACCAGTCAAAAACTATATAGCATCCGCAACTTTGTTGCGTGGGGTTTAATTAAGTGGATAATTATTTGAGAGTATGTTGAAAATGATTTGTAAGTTAGTTGATAATGTTTTATAAGTAAGTTTTTGATAAGTCACTTAGTTGATAATAGTTTTGTAAGCATTGGTAAGCTGGTAGTGGGTTGGAAGCAATTGATGTTTCGGAGATGATAATATATTGTATTTGTACATAGGTTCATAATGATATGATGAAAAACCGGTGTGCAGTATATTTGATTTTCCTTTGATAACATATTTGTGTAATATATTTGGAGATGTAATTTATCAACAGAAAGTTTGTATACCGATGGGCACTAGTTGTGCTCCTGTACTCGCAGAATGGTTTTTATATTCTTACGAGACGGAATTTCTTCGGGACTCGTAAAAGATCATAAAATAAAAGATTCTAGATCCTTCAATCTCACTTACAGATGTATTGATGATGTTCTTTCAATTAGTAACGTATCTTTTACTAAATTGATTCCAAGATATAACAACCAGAACTACAGATAAAGGAAACGAAGGAAACCACTTAGTAGGGATCGACATCTTTTTGGACTTATATCTCGAATTTGGCGAAAATGGTCATGCTAAAATATTGGCCACCAGATCAAAGAAAAGTCATTCAAATTTAAATAAAAGAACATACAACCATTTAACAAAATTGTTTGAGTAATGTGTGTAATTGTTTTAATAATACATATCTATCAAGTGCAAATAGTTGAAAGACGGTTTTATGATGCATATTACTCACTAAATGTCTTCAGCGTTTATCACTCTTCAGTATTATACATTTAACAGAACACCTTAACTTGATACTAATGAAGAATTATCTTAACTGTAATGTATAACTAATATTTATAGCACTAACATAATCAAGCAAACTTTGTAGAATTTCAAAAATGCTTTATAATAATTGTTTTTCATGGTTTATGGCAAAATATCTCCTGAAATAAGAAAGTGAAGTGCACTCGAATAGTACTTTAATCCATGTGTCCTTGATACCTAAACCCAATCAGTCTACTATTCAATTAATGAAGGAAAGATAACAGGAAACATCTACAATGGCCGAACATTACAATAACTATATACGTAAATATTGACAAAGGAAAATAATAGCAGTGGACGTCGTGAGTAGACAAACTAGAGGCCCAGAAGATCATGTAAACACTAATTACTTATCGTCACTGCAAAATTTGGCAGACAGGATCAGATCAATCAATTTGTTTTAAAACTGTCAATCAAATTCGGTGCTTGAAAACAGGGATGAAAACCAGATCGCCCACAATATTTGAACCATTCTCTTGTTTTAAAAACTTCGACCGACGGCCAAGAAAACTATGCAATAGTACCAGCGGACACTGCTTTCAACATTTCTTTTTGTAACTCACTTATTTGACTGGAAAATAAATGAGACTTTCGAACAAATTCATTTTTGACCCCAACTACAATATCTAGGGAAGGTCTAGTGAAAATAAAAGATCACACTTTTATTTAGGCATACTTTTGTATTAAAGTGGATGGAAGTAACACTCAACTTGGTACGAAAGCAAAATAAAAATTCGTACCATCTGAATTTCATTTAATATGTATCTTCAAGGTTCACTACTAAACACCTATCCAGACTCCTTATCACTCTATTGAATGCAGTTAAGTATGACCTTAAGGGCTACTGTATCAAAGCCTATTCTACAAGCGTCATGAAAAAGATGAATATTCTTAAAAATTCGAAAGATCTCCCTACTAACTTTTCTCGAAAAGTCCTGCTCATTGTCAGCATTTAACTTTTGATTTTCTCTTCAACTATCCTACCTCTAAATTAGCAGAAATCCGATACATTCAGTAAATGTTTTTGTACCAAAAAAAAATGATAATCTTTTTTGGTACTCGTAAATCATAATTTGTTCAGGAATACAGTTATTTATGCATGGTTAAAGTGGATACAATTTTGATTAAAGTGGATGCCCATAGGAAAATTCAGGCAGTCAAATCTATTAGCAATTTGGAATCACAAAAACGTATTATCTCCAAAATTAAGTTCGGTTTTTAGCTCACATGGCTATGCCAGGGTGAGTTTTTTCCATCACTTGGCGTCCGTCGTCCGTCCGTCAACCGTCGTAAATTTTTCATTCAAAGATCTTCTCCTCTAAAACCACTGGGCCAATTGAAACCAAATTTGGTCACAATAGTCCTTGGGTAGTCCCCTTTGAAAATTGTATCCGGCAGGTCCGTACCTAATCCAAAATGACCGCCAGCGGGGAACGTAGTTTTAACATTGGACCCTGCGGGAAAACACGTTCAAAGATCTTCTCAAAAACTTTCAGCTCAATTATAACCAAACTTAGTCACAATGGTTCTTAGATTGTCCCATCCAAAAAAGGTATCCGGCAGGTCCGTACTTCATCCAAGATGGCCGCCAGCGGGGAACATGGTTTTAACGTTGGACCCTATGGGAAAATGCATTCAAAGATCTTGTTCTCAGAAACTAGTAGTCCAATTAGAACCAAACTAAGTCACAATAGTCCTTAGATGGTTCCTTCCAAAAAAGGTATCCGAAAGGTCCGTACCTCATCAAGATGGCCGCCGGCGGGGAACATAGTTTTGACATTGGACCCTTTTGGAAAAGACATTCAAAGATCTTCCTCTCAGAAACTACCAGCCCAATTATAACAAAGCTTAGTCACAATGGTTCTTAGATGGTCCCATCCAAAAAAAGATATCCGGCAGGTCCGTACCTCATCCAAGATGGCCGCCAGCGGGGAACATATTTTTAACATTGGCCCCTATGGGAAAATGCATTCAAAGATCTTCTTTTCATAAACTAGTAGTCCAATTAGAACCAAAGTAAGTCACAATATTCCTTAGATGGTTCCTTCCAAAATAGGTATCTGACAGGTCAGTACCTCATTCAAGATGGCTGCCAGCAGGAACATAGTGTTAACATTGGATCCTATGGAACAGAAAAAAAAGATCTTCTCGGAAACAACCACTCCAACTACAACTAAACTTGGTCACAATGGTCCTGAGATGGTACCTTTAAAAACAACATCCATCAGGTCCGTATCTCATCGAAGATGACTGCCAGCTATCAATATAGTTTTAACATTAGACGCTATGGAAAGTACATTCAAAGATCTTCTCAGACGTCGAAACTACCAGTCCAATTAAAACCAAACTTAGCCACAATGGTCCTTAGATGGTCCCTTCCATAACAGGTATCCGGCAGGTCCATGCCTTATCCAAGATGTCTGTCAGTGGGAACACAGTTTTAACATTGGACCCTATGGATATTTAGGGGAACCGGTTTACCCTGTCCACATTAATTATCTGAATTGTGGTCTGATATGGGTTATTATGGGTAGTAGAGCTCTTAGTTGCCATGGAAACCAAAACAGAAAACTGAAATTTAAGAAAAAAGTATTCTGCTAGATATTTTATGTGTCATTTCAGCGTACGAGGCCAAGTTTTTACAAGGGCTCATTCAAAGAAAACAAAAACATTTACCCCAGTCCTTTAATTTCAGCTTCCGCTACATAGACGATGTACTTTCTCCTAATAATCCTAAATTTAAGGAGTATTCATATCAGATCTATCCAAATGAGCTTGAAATTATAGAAACAACTGAAACACCTTCTTCAGCTTCGTACCTATATCTTTTATTGTATATTGACGAAGATGGACGTTTGAAATCTAAAGCTATATGCTTTATATGCTTAATGCTTTATTAACCAATCAAGGGTCCATTGAGGACATGATGACAAAACATAACAAAAATAATTATTACAGAGACTAATACACATATATAAATATATATATTTTACACTATCAAAATAAAGTGTATTCATAATATTAATAAAATAAAGTGATCAGAGGGCTCCAGCACTGTGGACGTACAAATTTTGCTATAGATTAGACAAGATGACTCAGGTAGAGAAGGCACCAAGGGACGATGCTTCAGGATAATTCTGTGCAAAATTATAATTTACAGCAGAACTTCCTTCTCGTGCCTTATCCAGATGAGCCAGCTTTTATATGCTATTTACTAAATATTACTTTTTTTTTAACACAGTCAATAAGAACATGAATGAACAGCTTAGATTTTGCAAGTAATTCAGATGTGAAAGACACCAAGGGACGATGCTTAAAGGACACTTTTTAACGTTTTATAATATTTATTCGTTTCTAAATATGACAAGCGTGATGATTTTAATTTCCCAATTGTGAACTTTACCTTTCTTAGCAGCAACATACCTACCTCTCCAGCCTATGGAGTGTACATTTCACAGTTGATTCGTTACTGTCAAGCGTGTAGTTTGTACAGTGATTTTTTGAACAGTGCACAAACACTATCCAAAAAGCTGCTTAGTCAGGGATTTGTTCAACCTATGTTAATTTCATCCCTCAAGAAATTCTATGGCCGTCACCATAACATCATTGAAAGATATGACGTGTCAGTATCCAAAATGAAAGTGGACATTTTCAGCTAGATTCACGTCTTCCCGGATTTGACTACCGACTTTGACATTTTCCCAGATTGAAACACTCACAGTGTGACGGGCGCAGTTAACAGAGCAGGACATGCTTACCCTTCCGGAGCACCTGATGTCACTGTCAGTTTCACTGGAGTTCACACTGTGGGTGCCTTTGCTTTGAATGTTGTAATTTCTGTTTCTGTGCTTTGTGTCTGTCTAACTTCATTGTTTTTTTTGTGTCTAGCGTCATTGTTTTCTGTGTTCTCGTTTTGACCGTGTCTTTGGACTTCGATTTTTGTAAATTTCACTCCTTTGTTCCTTCGGTATTCTACTGCTGTTGTTTCAGCAGTATGTATAAACTAGATTACAAGGGGAACACCTGCCCATTTTTTTTAAAAGGAGGACTGTGAATGTTTTAATTTCAGCAATATGTATATTTCCTTTATTATAAGGGGAAGCCCTGCCCAATTTCTTTTTTAATGTTCTGTTTTGGGTTGTAAAGTATGCTGGATCTTTCTGTTGCCATGGAAACCAAACAAGAAAACTGAATTTTTTTTTTGAAAAATGTATTCTTTTAAATTTTATGTTTCGTTTTCAGTAATATATAAACAATAGTTAATAAGGAAAACCCCTGCCCTAATATATTTGAAAGAGGCTTGAAATGTTATGATTTCGGCAATTATTATTAACTAGATTGTAAGGGAAACCCCTGCCCAAATTATTATTGAAAGGTGATCAAAATGGGTCCAAATAGAACACAATGGTATTTAAATGATACCTTCCAATAAAGGTATCCAGGATGACAACACCTCATCCAATACGCCAGCATTAAGATTGTTAATATTGGATTCTATTCAAAGAATTAGGTATCTGAAACCACTAATCCAATATTACAAAGGTCCTCTGGGGGACCGCTTCAAATTTGCATTTGGCATGTCTTCATCTAATCCAAGATGGCCCCAGCAGGGAACGTAGTTTAACATTGGACCCGACTGGAAATGCCTTTTATCCATGCCAGCCATGGTCCAGGTGAGCGATACATGCTCTTGAGAGCGTCTTGTTAATTTGCGGCAACTAATTTAAAGTAATCAAATTTGAAATTGAGGGAAATAACTCCTTGATTTTGTACACAATGTAGTTGATTTGTTTAGGAATTTGAATATCATATTTTGAGCCATCCATGGTAGATATGGAAAATTGTCTCTTTGTTTGGCCATTTGTATTGGTTCAACTTTCGAATGGCACCAAAAATTAAGTCGGATCCGTTCTGCCATGTACCAGTTATTATATAGGAATTCCCTTGATTTCTTCAGGGACAGCCTCTTAAATACCAAAAGAGGCTATTAATATGCTAATTACAATTTTCTTCACTTTGAACCATACAAAACTACTCGTTACCGGGAGATAACCCGATTTCTCATTAAAATATCATTTTTATTGGCCTCGTTTTTCAATATACAATAACGATTCATATGGCATGGTATTTACAATGGCTTATACAGAGAAAAAAACAAAATAACTAGCTCATGCTCTTGAATCTCAGCTTCCGGTATATATAGACCATTACTTTATCTTATTATATAGAAGGTGTAAACATATTTTCAACGGATTTATATTACTGAACTTGAGGCCACACACAACTGTTTCATCTAATTTTGCTTCATATGTGAACCTGACGTCTTAAATCTAGGCTATATGCCAATTTATTGATTTTTAATTTCTCAAATGTGAACATTCCGTTTTTAGAAGCAATATACAATTGAGGTAATACCCAGCGTATGGAGTGCATATTTCAAATTTGATTGCATATGGTTTATGACTTTTGAAAGACCAAATACACTTTCTACAACTGCTAAGTGGGGGCTTTGTCAGCTTTTGTTACTTTTGTCCATTTGGTAATTCTGTGACTGTCACCTTAACATAATAAATGGTTTTAACTTTACCTTTGAAGTTTTTGGAACAAAATATATACTTTCACGTTTCTCTGAATATCTTACGATTGTCTTTTACGGAGCAGCATATATTTGCTCTTCTAGTACAACTGATGGCACCGTCATGTTTTTCTTTCTATTTTTTTGTGGGAGATTACACCGCGAGTTTTAGTTTTTTTGTGTCATTGGTCTTCCGTCTTCTGATGTTCCCATTTTTCCATGTCTCTGGACTTCATTTTGTAACATCTTTAAACGTTGTTACTTCGGAATTCTATTACCGTTGTTTTGTCCATTTTATTCGAAAGTTTCCATTAAAAAAATTTTGGTTTTTGAGAAGTTGTTTGCATTTTATCAGTGCATGTGCAGTGGTTGAGATATGAATATTGACACTGGAATGGTACCAGTGATATCAGTAGACGCACTCGATTACTCATTAATTTTCTTGCTAATTACATAGCCTTGGTATGATGTTAATTTCATCGCTTCTGGTGCTGTAATTGTTCACCCTATGCTACATCTGATGCATTTTTAGCAATTGTTTATCTCTGGTATAATTGACAATGAATGCTGTGTTACTTTAGGCGATTGGTGTTTATTTTCTTGACATCAATATGAGGAGAATGCGTAACACACGGAAAAGGAATGTCCAAAATGATTCGTAGATTTTCATTAGAAACGAATATATGTCACATTGGTCATGTGGTTTGTCAAAATTAGTTTGCGGAAAATCTTTTAATGGCGGAGAGTGGTAAAAAGTGCGATTTCGGACTATATTTAATTACTATTCCCAATCACTTGATTCAAACTCTCGTAGATTTGTTTACAAGACTCTCATTGCGAATATTCAGCGAGTTAAAGTTATACTAACGTCAGTTATTTTTTTATAGATATGCAGTTATGCTATGGTATTTCTTTTGAAACTTCTTTGTCGTTTGGTTTCTATCCAAAGATCTTAGTCCTTACTAAATGCTGCGATTTTTTCTAGAAAAATGATTTTTTATCTCGAAGCCATGAAATGGCTGGAGAGATATTGATATGGCAAGAAAAAGTCACGTGCCCCACATGAGGCTTCAAGCCTATTAACAGCTCTAAAAGAGGATCTTCGTGCTTCAAATAAAATATAGTGCATTTTTACCTTTTTTATATTATGCAGTAGTTCTTTGGATGATTTTTTAATTTTCGCAAGTTCCTTTCAATACATTTAGTATTTAAGTTATATTTCTTCATTTTCTTGAGTTGAATACAGTGTTGTTTTATTAAACTGAAAACAATATGCATGTTAATCAAATTACTCGTTTTTTTCACTCTTTGCTTATAGAAAATGAATGGCTGTCTTTAAATCTGATGGGAAAACACGCCCATTGACCTTTATAAGATGCTTTTATTGGTTTAAAATGAAACATACGATAAACACGTCAGGTGTGTATTCACACAGCTGAAGCGATCTATACTTAAAGTTTACATAAGTACACGTGTCCAGAAGCGCGATTAATTTAGTATTATAACATTGAGTCTATTACATTACGTTTATAAATTTTCAAAGTCAGTAACGTATTTATTGTTTTGAGTATCAATTAGTGCTTAATTGACTCAGGGATTGGTGTTCTATAAAACATGTCCCCATTCATAGTTCCAAAAAAGTCAATAACGATTCGTTGTAGTGTGTATTCTTAAAATAGTGTAGTAAATGTTTCGTAGCATTCAAAATACAAACATCGCTATTTGTTCGTTCGAATTTTCGCACAAATTAATTATCAAGCGCAACTTGGCCAGTTACAGCGATTTTAAAGACTGAAAACTTCTAAAAAGGCTCTCGCTTTGCGGTCGCCTATTAAGAAGTTTCTACGCCTTTAAAATCGCAATAAGTGGCCAAATGCGCTTGATAATATATAATAGCAATGAAATCAACATGCGAAATCACACATTCCGATTAATTTCACGTATTACGGACTATAATCACGTACTACGGACTATAACTTAATACATGCAGACGTATGCAGTAGTTCTTTGGATGACTACGAAGTTTTGCCACATGTAGAATTTCAGGGCTTCGAGATTCAGCTCCATCGGAGCTTTGATTTTAAGGAAATGACACATCCAATTATTTATTTCCATTGGCAACAAAAAATTTATTCTTCGATCAAATCGAAATCAAATTATTTGTCTTCATGACAAGGAGGATTAGAATATTATTTTCATTTGCACTAGGATTAAATTATTTTTTACATAATCGCCCCCCCCCCCCCACCGGCAATCAAATGATCGTCCCTTGCAGGTCTTAAACACACACCGTTTTCTCCGTGGTATTCGCCTGCAACGTATTTGTAAGAATGTAAAACAGATATGAAAAGATATGTAGAAGCAACGATTAAGCAACGATTGAAATGAAATTTACAAATATATAGAATTAAAATGCATATCTAGTATATCTGGATTTCAGGCACATTTTCAGTAGGGTCTTTCATTCTGCATTATCGCGTATCACACTTCCGGACCCAGAGAAATAAATAGAAGTTTACTGAAGATGGGACGTATGGGAGGGAACTGGTTTCACATTTTTTGTAGAATTGTGTAAATACTAAAGACTGAAATATGAATTTAAGCATACGTTCACAGAAAACTTAGCATGAACCATACCTTATCTGTATTTTTACACCAAGGTTTGGTAACATCCAGGGATGAAACCTGTATTTAAAGTAGGAGGGCGCGCAATAGACTATATCCAAGTTCTGGAATATAGATTCACCAGTTGTTTGTCTTCCCAACGTAACAAATATGTCCGCTCAATATGACCAAAAATGTACTTCAAAAACATGATTTCATTACGTTCAAGGCTTTCTGACCTGACATTTTTTATACTTTGGCGTGTTGAAAAATTGTCTTTTAACTCCTGATACAAGAACTCGGCTTTGGTCTTTTAAAAAGATATGGAAATTGTATACATATTTTGGCGAAAAAACGTGAAAAATATTTTTTCCGATTTTAGGGAGACGAATGCCTCTCACGCCACCCCTTAAATCCGTGCATGACCTCATTTTTTTAATAGTAGTCTAGAACTAGATATTCTCTCCCCCACTATTACTTGATATTATTTACAGATGACCTCATTAAATACTCATAAAGCAGCTAGTGGCAAAAGGTAATTATGTGTAAATAAGATGAATGATATGCAATCTTATGCATTCATTATTTTTCATACCTGTAAAAGGGATTTTTTTTGTTTATTAGATTGTTCTACCAATAAAAGAACAATGCAAATCTATAAAAAAAAATGTTACTTGAAATGTATCAATTTGGTTTATTTTAGTTCATGCTTGCAATTTGGTATATTAGTGATCATCATATATAACAAATATAAAAAATGTATACATATATATAAATAAAAATGGGTGTTTCAAGGAAACTTTTTGAAATTGCTATCATATAATTGGAGTTCTAAGGTTTTTATCATCCTAAGATATGATTATTTGCCCTATAAAACATGAGTTTTTCTGAAACATCTGTTGAACTAGGATTTGCTGGAATTGTGGCATTTTGTTATTTTCATGACCATGAGAAAGCCCAAAAACAATGGTTTTTGCCAGAAGGATATAAAGTCTGATCGGTATGGTGATGCTACATATATGCTAGCTGTAGTAGAATATGAACGAATCACTCTGAAAATACCGATATTATATAACACTCTCGTGATAATTAAGCTTCAGAATGATTTCTCCAATTTATACTTAGCTTCAGAGTATTTCGTTCTTTTCATACTAAGCTTCATGCAGTGATTTGCCCATATTTTATGCTTAGTTTGAAAGTGATTTGCTCCCATTTTATACTAAGCCTCAAAGTTATTTATTCATTTTATACTTAGCACAAGAGTGAGTTGTTCATTTTTTTTAGCTTCAGGGTGAGTTGTTCATAATATTCTGAGCTACAGAATTAGTTGTTCATTGTATTCTGAGCTTCAAAGTGATTTGTGTTAATTTTATGCTAAGATTCCGAGTGTTTTGTTCATTTAATACTTCAGCATCTTGCAAAAATACTAGTCGTAAGATTACATTATTTTTCATATTATTTTGTACTTAGCGTCAGGGTATTTTGTTCATTTCATGCTTAGCTCTATGCATTGATTTGCCCACAATTTAAGCTTTGCTTGAAAGTGGTTTATGGTCATTTTATGCTTAAATTCCGAGTGATTTGTTCATTTAAGTTCATTTAATACTTCAGCATCTTGCAACAAATACTGGTCGTAAGTTTAATTAACTTATAATTTCCATTGTATTCTAGCGTTTGAGCTATTTTATGTTGACTATCATATAATTTCCACTATCTTTGTTGGACATCCACAAAAAAAATATAACCATAAAACAAAACGTTTTACTGTGCAACATTTGAGAGCAAAATGGTCCATTCCGCTGGTAGCTCGTCTTAGTAGATTACTTCCCGTAGAACTTTTCCACTCGTCGTATATATCGATAAAATGGAAGATTTGTTGTTTTTTTTTTCTTTTTCAGTTGGCAATGTATATGACACGTTTTCTTACAATCGACTTATTTAGTTCCCTGTGTTTGTCTATATGTTGTAATCGTCTACTAGTTTAAGATACGACTGCTTTTGTCGGGCAATGGATGACAATGATTGTAAGAGCACTTTGCCAGTGTTAAAAATCCCACATCCATGACCAGAATAGACATGGATGTAGCGTTGATCAACATTTAACAAAGAATTCCGCTCAAACCGGTGCTAGGGGCCGTCTTGAACTTACTATGAGGTATGAGGCAAAGTTCATTGTTGAAGGTCTCATGGTGACTTCAAGATGAAGAATGACAATAAAAGCCTTGTTCCTTTGCTTGAATATTCCGTGTATTTGTAGAGATTTTGTCTCATGTGCATTTACTCCATATCCTTTTCATTCACCACAGTTGTAAGCAAGAAAGCAGAAAGCTCTCCTTTTATACCAATAATTAAAAATAAGAAAATGTTACTTCTCTAACATAGTATATATTTATATAAGATACAACAAAATAATACAATTAATGTTAAGCTAATACTATATAAAATAATAAAATGCAATAATAATAATGCCCATTTTTTCAGAATTTATATTGTACCTTCATTCAAATTTCAAATGCTTTCATTTGAAAACGGCAATAGATTCAGTGCATTTATCACATGTTTTCTTTAAAATTACTTATCGGTGGACCATTCGTCCCCGAGGGTATTCGCCGGACCAGAAGTCAGTACTTCGGTGCTGACCTGAAAGCCGATTTTATACAGAAACTTGTAATATTTAAATTATTGTTAACTTTGTTGGAAACTAAAGAAGAAACCATATTTGAAGAGAAAACCATATGTCCGTGTGCATTTTTTTTTCTTTTTTTTTGTGCTATAATCATTTGAAAACCCCTAATTTTGGTGTGCAAATTTCACTAATTTTTGCCTGTTTTGGGACCAGTTTTGGTAAAAATATCATTCTACTACCACCAAAGTTTCTGTCAAAGTGTCAAAATTGTTAAATCTCGTTCAGCTGAAGAAATTTCACTAATAAAAAGAATAGGTCCATGATGATGTAAAAAAAAATTAATAAGAAAATGTTGCTTTTCTTGGTCAAATTCAAGACTTCGCAAAATCTGTAAAAATCAAGATTTTCAAGTTTTAAACAGTGAAAACTCTCCATTCTTGTTTTTGGATAATTTGACAATTATATATTTAATAACTTTGAAAAGAAATCATATGAATAAGATGTATACTTTTCTTGAAAAATGATTTTTATTTCCCCTACTCCAAAATAAGCTAAATTCTGACTAAGATATATGGTCAAGTTTGGTCAAATATTAAAATTTTTAATTTCTCGAAAACTACTGGTAGTAGGTACGTAATTTGGGAGGGTCATTTTTGTCTTTGTATTTAAGGCTTCGGTTGCTTATTTCAGATCAGTACGACAAATTTCAATAGATTGTAAATTTTTCTTCCATGAGAAAGTAACAATAATGTCCCAATGTCATATCGAGGTAAAAGCCCCTGAGAGACTTTTGCAGTAATATTTAAAATGTGAAATATCTTGAAAACAAGATCTATAGCCTATCAACATTGTTTCTTTAACAATGTCTTTTTAAGTTGAAGCACCAATTTGAAAACATATATTTTTCTTAATTTCACCTTACTACACCCTTGAAGGAACACAAGCAGTACTTTTTTTAGTTTCATAAGATTTTGCCAATAACTTAACAGGTTTCAATTTGTAGAAACAATTTACCAAAACAGTTCCAAAATAAAAGAAAAAGTATTGTGAATTGTTTATTTGCTTTAGCAAAAAAAATCGACAAATTGTATGCATTCGACCTAAGGTTTAATTTTACTAATGCATACGTGGTTTGTACAGGAAAACCTTACATGGAAACATTGGCGTAGCGTTGCTCTTTAATTAGCAATGAATTCGGCTCACATCGGTGCTAGGGGCTCCTCTTGAACTTACTATGAGTTATGAGCAAAGTTCATTGTTGAAAGCATCATGGTGACTTCAAGATGAAGGACAACAACCATCGCTTTGTTTCACTATGTATTTGTAGCGACTTTACTTCAATATTTTATGAAAGGATATGGAGTAAATGAACATGAGACCATAAAACATATGTTGACTCCAACTGCAATAGTTTAATGAGCTGTATGGCCATTTCGGAAATTTATTCATCAGCAGCACTAGAACCCAAACAAAGGAAATCCATAATTTCAATAAATGATTAAAATGCATAAACAAAACGAAATCAAGTACATTTACTACTTATGCCTCCATTGATTATTATTTTTGAACCCACTTTAAAGAGGTAGTCCTAGGTTAAGGGACATAACTCTTAAAATCACTTTTGTGTTTGTTTCAGTCATTTTCATAAATATATTGTAAGCTGCTAAGTAACACAGATGATTTTGATTCTTTTTCACAGAAATGCTTAAAAAGCGTCAATGAAACTGACTGCTTCAAACACCTTGCTTATTTGAAAGTTATCTCCCTTAACCTAGGTCTACTACCTTAAAGAATACAAAAAGTGCACATATTCTTTGTTCATTATGAATAGTTTCTCGGTATTCATCGATATCAGTCTCGAATATCAATCAGAATCAATAACATATGGATATAACTGAATTCTCATAATCATGATATATTGATGACATTTGTACGCAATAAATATCGTAGATATTATGAAGTGTCATTTACCTATGTATGAAATAAAAGCCTCTGGTGTTGTTTTCTAATTATATAGATACGAATTCATGCCTTTTTAAATCTTCCTAAAATTTAATTATTTCTTTCCTTTTCTGAACTTTTTTTGGAGTATTTAACTTTTAACATTTGAGAAAAATGTTTTTTATAAAATATTTAACTGATACAATTGATTGGGAAATTTCTGAAGAATATATAACAATTTTATCAATAAAGCTGGTAGCATTCGAGAAGCCTTGATTTCTCAATTTATTTCTCTTTGGTGTTGCCTATACGTTTACTATGCAAGAACTTTCTTTTTTAATTTTTTACGGAATGTAAGGTAGTTTACCAAGTTCTTCAATGGAACTTTATCCACCGATTTACGACATTATATTTATCGATCGGAAAGATAAATACTTTTGTCGTTAACACGGTGTACCTGAATGTCTTGGAATATCTTTTTCTGACAAAATCAAAGTTCTTAGCGCGGTTGAAAACAAAACATTTTTTTTTTTTGGAAATTGACAACCGTCACCAGCAAACCTATATATCAAGCTAGTGAGTTATCTAACTCAGTAAAAATTAATAAAAATAGAGTCAAGTTCAGAAATATGAAAAAGGTACAATTCAATTGTTGTTCACGTCCAAGTTAGGGAAGTAATTTAGACATTCTCCTTTACGACGTATATCGTTTGTAGCGCAATGTATTGCTCCACCAAAACTATAGACATCTCTAAATGGTATCCGTAAACATTTTATACCTGTCAAAAAAAAAAGATATTTCGTAAACTAGCAAATGCAATAGTCCCTTTAACTGATTTTCAGCGTGCAGCATGATAAATTTATGAAGTTTGTCTTACAACTGATGACAGTATTTGTAAGCGTATTTCGCTTAATTTCAATTGTATTTTCTTTGGTTTGTTGTTTTTTTTTTCTTTGTTTTTCTTTTGTTTTTGTTTTTTTTAACTTTTGTTATTTTTTGGCAATCATTTGTTCATGACCAATATTGCAAAGGGGGTAGTACTGCGATATCTAGCTATTTATTTAGTTCTAATCGAATCCAGTAGCCAATCTTGAACTTAAAAAGTTACAATGGATCATCTCTACTGGTTATGATTTGAGTTATCATGGCGACTCAAAGAATTATAAGCATTTCAATAAAACCAAATATTCGGCTGCTTAGTTTTACAATCATTCATTCATGTTTCGAGAGACTTAGGAAAGTGAGACCCCTTCGGGTCCTAGGCTATTTCCGAACCATGAATATTACAATATAACTTTACAATATGTCATTTCAAAGTGATTTTTTTGTACAGAAATATGCGATAACATTATGAACATCCACTTTATTCTTATTTCGTTTATACAATTAAAATCCAATGACTGTACTGATACTTTTCCAAGAAGCATAGCGTTTAAATGAAATGACGAATGTATATCTAGAATAAGTGTTCTCTAGCATTAAGTAAATAACATGCTTATTACTTTCATTGTCAAATAAAACAAAAGGATAACTATCATATTCCACAATTCGCGTGATCACGAGATTCAAAGCCATGGTTAACTATTTTCGATGTGACGTTGAGACCTTAAAAAGATTTTGTATTGTCATTTTTGAAAATAAAACTTACCCAAAGACTCAAAATAATTAATCATTGGAACCTCCGTCTCTTCAACAATGGCAAGAGTTGGGCTGACCATGAGTATATTCATACTCAACCAAAAACTTGACTGACATTGATGTGGTACTTCCTTCGTGTTTGCTTCAGGTGCATCTTGAATCTTAAACGATAAGACACACAAGCGATCATGGCATAGTATTAGAATTTCTTGTACATTCAGCTCTATGATACCGTAATAAAATCAAATACACAAACATCCTTCAAACCAACGAAGGTCTTCATTGCAAAAGTAAACTGTAGACAGATGATACGTATTACCTTGCATTCTTGAATATGTACAGTAATTTAAAAAAAAAACAGTCAACATCAAATAAATCATATAGACCTAACTCATAAATTGTGTGGTACGGCTGCACTAATTTTCTTAACGTGATCGATTGTGCATGAAAACGGAGTCAGCGCCGTCATCATTATGTGGAAATAGTATGCATTAAAAATGGAACTGAATGCCAAATATCAAGTGGTTATGGCTATTATTACAGTTTGAAGTAATTGCCTAGCAGATCTTAACATGACCCCTCATGCATATAAACAGGGTTAAGGCCATCATTTTGATTTTGAATCAGTATGTACTCATAAAGACGCAACCAACTAACTAGGACGACTGCTACCGGCTGTTCTTACCGTTTGCGAAAAACTCCTCTGATACAACTCTTTGTCAACTATCAAGTGGCTAGGGCAATAGCTACAGCCTGTGAAAAACTTATTCGTTTATTTCTGACTATAGAATCAAGGCTATCATTTGAATCTTGAATCGGTACGCATTCATAAAGACGACAAATGTCAAATGGCTAGATCAGCTGGTATTGGCTGTTTTCATTGCTTTTAAAAATTTTAACATGATCAATCCTGAATGACTTAAGGGCTAGGTTATTGACTAAGTGCGGATTTCAGTTGTACATATGCTGATGTACAAGCAAATTAAATATTATTAACTTATACCTAATATATAAGCATCATTATTCCTATAAATTGTAACTGATGACACTACCGAAACACTATTACCCTGTCTTGCTTCTACGACTATTCGGGAAGCAAAATTGGGAAATCTCAATAACAACCAAATCATAGTTATCATTTAAAAAATGTCAACCTGAATGTAACTAAAGGTAAAGATTAAGTTACCCGGTAACTAGATATGAACCAGACATATAATAATAATAGTAGTCCCCCCCAATCGATATTTAGATTGAATACACAAAAAATAAGCATACTTAGTGAAAATATAATTACCTACATGAGTTACTTTTAGAAATATGAGCTACATGAAAACGCAGAAAACTTTACTCTTCTTCATTTTTTCATTACTTAACACTAGTACTTTTTTCTGCATAATAAACATGGAAACAAAGAGGGAAAGGGCTTCATAAAACGTTTCAAATAACTTGTACCCAATCCCATTGCTGTATATTGTGAGCAGTAAAATAAGTTTAATTTAATGCAAACAAAACTATTTTTGTCATAATACTTTATTATAACCTTTGTTCATAATTATAGAAAGAAAGTAGGGGTCATTGGACAAATTATTTTCTGTGTATTTGAATGGACAAGAGCAAAAGATCTTTAGAATTCTGCTTCAGTTTTTATCACATTAAGTACATTGCAATACAAGCTACGATCCTCTTTGGTTTTTCCAAAATCTTGTACATGGACAAACAAAGGGTTTTAAGTTAATGGTCATGGATGAAATAACTAAATACCGAGGTTACTGTGAATTTACTTTCTGCATATGCGCATTTCGACAACTTATGTCTCTTCAGTGCAGATAAAATCTAAACATTTGGAAGACCATATACTCAACTGATAGAGAACAAATAACCAATATGATCTAAATGTAAAGCCATAATTAGCTAAGGACAGAGCTATGCATGAGGGAGATACTCCTTAGTTTTCAACAAAATTAACAAAAATTTAGATATTGTAAGGTTCCAAAAATAATCGGCTTTCGGGTCAGCACCGAAGTACTGACTACTGGGCTGGTGAATACCCTCGGGGACTAACAATACACCAGCAGTGGCATAAAAATCACTAGAAATACAAGATTAAGGAAATGGAACAACGTTTTTATTGTTGTTTTTCATTTTGAAGTCACCATGAGGCCTTCATCAAAGAGCAAACACTCTTCATAGTAAGTCTATTTGAATATGATAAATATATGCCGTTGGGTATGGGGTTTCCTCACCGTTCATTGAAGATCTTATGGTGGCTTTGAGTTACTCCCCTTTGGGTCGTTGTCTCTTTGACACATTCCCCGTTTCCCTTCTTTTTCCTATTTATGGTGTCTGCAATGTATGAATGCCCTATTCTTGAATTATGTTAAGCTTTCTGTGTTGTTACTTCTGTTTCCCTTTGAATTCAGCGGCAGATTTACAGCTCGTTAGTTTTAGTTCAACTTAGTTAAAAATGTTGTAAAGGGAATTCAAATACTTTAGAACTTTCGACACCTGTTTTTTTTTTTTTTTTTATTTTGTTTTTTTTTTCACTACATGAAACCTTTATGAACAAATATTGGACAAAAGTGGCGAAATAATACCATGAAGACACATTAAGGATTAGTAAACGTTTATCTTTGGTTTATTGAGTCACAAAAGATTATGCTAAATATAAAAAGTAAAAAAAACTCAGTTTATGAGTCAGTAAAAATAAATAAATTAAAGTCATTCATTATAATTCAATGGCTTAAATTTTCCCGAAGATTCCCTTTGTGACAAGTCAATCCATGTGTTGCAAATAAAATGAAACAAAACAGTTGTTGAATTTCAAATGGTTATTAGACGTAGTTGTAGCGTCTTTCGAGTTACCCTTTCTTGCAAATACCCTAAATATCTACATCCGAAATGTGAATTATCAGTAATCATTCAAAATATCATTGTCCAATTACGTCAAAAGGCCACATGGACACCTCAATTTCTGCATGCCAACAGTGAAATAAGTCATAATTCAATAAATGACGTAAATTCGGACACATATGAGGTATTCGGTCACTCTGTTACCTTATGAATTTTCAGTCTGATCTAACTACCTCCGTTAGTGCATTAAAACTACTTGTCAAGTACCTAGTCGAGTTTAAGAACATCCGCTTACGAATACCAAAGCAACAAGCCGGAAGAGAGACAAGGAAAACAAATTGTAGAGCAACAGAACAATAAGGCATGTAAGCATCGTTCCATATTTACCAAATTCTATGACATTTATAAAAAAAAAGTTGATCGACATAATTCTAAAACATCAGGATTAGGCGTGAAACGTTTTCGAATAGCAATTTTAATCAGGAATTTTCGGTGTCGCATGACCGTAATTACAAATCCAATGAAACAATATTAACAGCATTAGACAAGAACGACACAAACTGAAAGCATTAGAACAGAAACCGTGTTGTAATATGGTGCTCCAGAAGGTGACAATGATTTGCTCGCATGATTGAAATGATAGTATAATAAGTTTGATAGTATTTGTTTTCAAATAATTGGATACAATTGATACAAACATAGTGAAAATCTCCGATCAATAAAACACATTCAAGCAAGGAAAGTGATAATTAAAATAACATTTTTGTATCAATGTTTTGAAAAGAAAAGCGAATCGAGATAAGAAAAAATGTACCTTTATTTAAAACATTTTCGATTTGCTGATATATGAAGTATAGCTGAGTATGTTTAGCCATCATAGTCATTATTTAGAAAATGAAAATTTAATATGAAATACAAAAAAAAATACCGAAGTTGCATAAAAAAACAGTAAATTTCGTTATGCTGTACACGTGTTTCAAGGAGTAAAATAGTCATGGATATCAAGGCCATTTACCATGGTTGTTCTCTGGTTTATGTACAATGGACATTCAATAAAAAAAAGGACAGCATCTTCAAATGGAAATCAACTACTACATTTTGGACTAATTGTGACATTAAATCATGATTTCAGATGTCTCAGATCTGTATTCAGTAAAAATGATAGTTCATGCAATGGTTTAACTCAAAATGAATAATACATACTTCCCCAGTTTGATCCCTTGAACAGTTTTTCGATTTCATTTTCTGGTATAGGTCTTTCTGGGTTATTTAATAAAATCCCCTTCCTTTCGGTCGTTGGTGGAATTATTGCTGTTAAACTACAGTCTGCAAAGAGTCTTAAAATAATGACCAAGAAATGAATATCGATGTAAACAATATCTAGAGCGTCTAGACAATACCATTTTAAGGAGATATGAACCTGGCATTTAATATAATCAAATGTTCCGAACAATTAAATATTAAGAAAAAAACAAAAAATTAGAAAAAAATCATTACTTACACGAGTTAGCTGTTGGGATATAAGAAAATTAAAGTTTGGCGAACTCAGCTCTTCTTTACTATTTAAGAAATAATTCATGGACGCCGATGGTTTGTTGGAGATTTACATATGGGTGGCAATTGTTGTCTTTAATATTTTAACCAGAGCGTAGCGCAACGGAGCAAAGAGATAAAATAAACGAAAAAAAGGACACCCATGTATAAATCGACTACAAATAACCATCGAACATAAATTTCGATTCTTGACGGAAGCGTACCTATGGTGTACAAGACCACAACATCCATTACATATGATTTTCTGACGTTTTTGTGCACAAAACATATAATGACGTCATCTATTTCAGCGTTAATGCTGTTGTGACGTCGCTCATTATGTTTCTTGAAGTTTTTATATGGCTAGTCGTCATGGTTTCCATTGTTCCCATATTAAAATCATTAATTTAAGACTAGTACTTTTCCTGCACATAACAAACATTGGAATAATGATGAAAAGTAGTTAGAAATTATCATGAAACTTTTTTACGATGCGTTTTCAAACTTATTTTACTTTAATATATTTAAATGGATAAATAAAAAAGAGGAAGTGAGATTCAAAACGACAGGTTCATATCACTTTAAATTTGAATATCTCCTTTGAAAAACACTTTCGTTTCCTTGTAATACAATAATAATTTAAAGCTCAATGAACAATGAATCGTCTTTCCAAAAAGAACAGAATTTATTATGACATTATACTACCTATATGAAGTGGCCACATATCATCAGGAAAATGAATCTCGTGAACTCTATAACCACGTGACCTGGTATGTCGTCTCAACCATTCAATGCCCTTTCTATTGGTTGTAAAACTGTGCTGTACTACCAAGTCTTTTCCCAACCTAAGCACATCGGCAGAGTCAAAAACCTAAAAGCATCAAGACGATAATATATTTTTCATCATTCAAGAGCAGTTTTAAATTTCATATATTGTAAAAGTTCTCTATGGAATAATAATTCTCATTCAAACATCCGGTTATTTGAAAAATATCCGGAAATGGCAAACGAATACATGTAATACCTGGAATTGCATAATTCAAACATCATCTTTTGGCGGGAAAGTCTTGTAAATTTGGATTCCAGTTTGAAAATATGCATTAATTTGTAGTTCTCTTGAAATTCAAGGGTAATGTAGAACCAGTTACTAAGTACACTTGAAAAATGAAAGGAATGCAACTGAACATTGCATTTCAGGAAATCATGTCAAAGGTAGCAAGAACAAAACTGACTCAAAGGTGTTCAAAAAGATAGTATATACTAAGTAACAAAATACCGAAGTTACTGTTAAATCAAAGTTGTATAATTTGCGGGTATGAAATATAAAACAAATGACCACAGAAGAGAAACACAAAAGGTTCATTTCCTGTGAATCTTTTGAGTTATCCTTTTTCTTATAATTATGTTTAAGGGAAGTTACCGGTTCCGTTTCATTGGTGACATATTTATAGCTATGTATCCAATCCGTTCGTTCTTGCCTTCTGTCCCAAGGAAAATCCAAGTTATACATGGAGTCCGCCATGGTTGGTTTAGGTGCCATGGACCACAACATATTTTCATCCTTTTCCCACATGTCATTTAAAAGTTTCCTGAAAATGAAGAATAGGGTCTGTAAGTCTCCTCATGTAACCCTCGAGAACTCACGATAAAATTGTAATTTAAAAAAAAAGTTTCCCGCTAAAACATGACGTTGCAGCTTAATGACGACCAAATTTGTGCTTGAAACAAACGTCATATGTTTTTTTATTTAAATGCAAAATTTATGTACCTGAAAGTTCCAAAATTGAACAAGACTTATAGACCCTATTGAAGATCAATTTTTTTTACATGTATCATATTGGCAGAGTTAACTCACTGTTTTAACGTGAAGTATAGTTGCTTCAACAATTAATTTGAAAATATTTTTTACAATTTGTCAATTCTCATTGCTTAAATGAGGCTTGTTTAGGGTAAATTGGGATACAGGATATTTACCACTTTTGTTAATGGGATATTGGATATTTGAGACAAAAAGTACGGGATATAGGATATTTCGACTATGAAAATTGCGATATTTCAATAAATAATGGGATATCTTCATTTTTCAAAGGGATATTTTCGTCCAGACTTACTGGGGATATGGGGTATTGAGACCCCCTAAACAAGCCTCTTAAATGAATGGATGACAAGGTGCTTGATTTCAAATTCACAGCCATATCTTTCTAGTGAGCTGAAAAAAACGTTCAAAGGGTTGTAACTCCAATTTTAAAAGTTTTTAAGCGTTCAAAAGCAAAGATTAAAAAAAAACAGAAATGTAAAAGATTTAATATTTTCCTAAAAGTGAAATTTACCAAAAAGGTTATTTTCATATTCTTTCAAAAATATATAGAAAAAAGAAGGGAAACGGGGAATGTGTCAAAGAGGCAACGACCCAAAGGGGAGTAATAACAACTCAAAGCTACCATAAGATCTTCAATGAACGGTGAGAAAACCCCACACCCATGGCAGGTCGGAGTCGGCTCCTTAATAAAGAGTAATCAAGTTCTGCGAAATAAACATCATCCTAGACGCCTATAAACATAAAGTAAACTAACTAGAAAAAAGACAAGACACACAAATACTTAATAAATTTCCTGACTTAGGACAGGCGCAAATCTGCTGCATGTATTTTCCCCATCGTCATACTTATTGTAGTCAAACTTTTAATTTTTTTTCTGCAACATACGCCCATATGTCCAGGCTTGATTCTGGGCGAGAGGAAAAGTTTTCCAGCTTAATCTGTCAAACTTGAAAGTTATAATTAAACTATATAGATGTATTACCCAAAGGTGTGTCTTTAGCTGGTTTTGGCTTTCCTTTTATTTCTTCTCTATCATATCGATAATATTTTGGTGTTTGATCTTCCAAGTATTTTGGCTGAATCTGCACTGATGAGACATAATATTTCGAAATGGCCATATGCAGATATTACGATAAATAAGTTTTATTTATTCAAAATCGGTATGTTAATAAATCAAGCAAACATAAGCTTCATAGAGCTTTTGGTCGGCATATTCCGGTAGATATTACATTGAAGTAAGAATGATATTCTGCATATCTTTATAGATGTCAAAGACAAGTATATCGAAAATTGCAGAACCTTAAACATAACAAAAAATCATCATAAGAGTGGTGTACAACACCAATCTTATGAGTGTTTAAAATGTTGCATAATTTTCTTCACAAATCGATATTGTCTACGAAAATAGTAAAAAAATTATTTGCCAAGACTTCCCATGTGACACCCCACCATATACCTCTATGATTATTCCGTCAACCAAAGATGATCATATGTAAGTCTTTCAAATCATTATGGATTATCATTGACTTTTACGAGGACGCTGAAGAATATGCGTCCCGATCTTACGTATCGATCATTTTTTATACGACTTACAACTATGGATTGATACAGTTATTTTCATGTCAGCATGTTTTGTTTGCAATACTTGTAAATACATTACCTGTAAGCCATTGATTCAAAATAACGTGATCTATTACTCATGGTAGATTCGATAACTTCGTTCCCCACAACAAGTAGCGTATCACGTGGACATGCTGCGCAGTTTTGTGAGTCGATACTAAAATATGGCGTCTTCACAGATTGGCCAAAATCCATTTTTTCCGGACGTAAAACTTTTACATTACACTGCTGTTGTAATACTCTGGTCAAGTTGTCCAACTGTATTCTTGCTTTGTTGATGGCCTCTCGTGTCCGTCGGCCCGGTCTGTAAATGTAAAGATTTTGAAATTATAAAAAAAATCATGAGATGTTTTAATATAAATTATTGCAAAAAAATAGCCCATTGTTTGTCATTGTTGAGGCATGATATTCTGCATGCTTTATTTTGTCAAGGATCGAATATTAAGAGCAAAAATGATATATATTTAAGAGCAAAAATGGATATATATGGAGATTCAGTTTATAATAAAGCTTCAATAAATGTATTTGTTTTCATTTTTAATCATCGAATTATTTTCATTAAGACTATAACCTTAACTCTAGAGAAGTAGAGCAATAAAGCGACTTGAATTTTCGTTTGTTCACATAGTAGGAATTCGAGTTCTAAATGTTGTGTAGTACACATTTCTATATTTTTATGCCATCCTGACAAATGGACGAACACATGACTTTTCGAAATTGATCCTTCTAGGTGCGTGCTTTTTGTCTGCATAAGTCGAAATGACTAAATACCGAAGTTACTGTGAATTTAAATTCTGCATATGCGCATTTCGACAACTCATGTCTCTTCAGTGCAGATAAAATCTAAACGTCGAAAGCGACACAAAAGTGCAATCCTGTGACAAATCAGAGATTCGTGCAAATTTAGTTGAAACAAGAGCAAATGTGACAGCAAACCAGGTTTTCTTCTACAAGGACAGAATATCTTATCCAGACGTCAACACTAATTATCTGGAATGTTTACTTTTTATACCCCTGCTTAAGCGGGCGGAATATAATGATCATGGTGTCCCCCGTCCGTCCGTCCGTTCGTTCGTCCGTCCGCCATAGGGTACCTTCTTTGTGGCGACAACTCCTCCTAGACCACTTGATGAAATTCACAGAAACTTTAACAGAATCTTGAGTACATATTGCCATTGTGTACTAGCTATTAGAATATTTTATTTGATTTTATTCTGGAATTCAACCGGAGGGCGGGGGTATGATATTAGTGAGCTTTGCTCACAATTTTATAGTTTAATCTGCAATGTCTAACCTTCTTTTGAAGTGGCATCTTCTGAAAGTTTATACAAAACTGTTTGAGGAGACATTCCGATAACTCATTACAAGTACAATATTTAAACATATAAAAAAGTCATGTAATTCGCTGTTTCAGAAACTAAAGCATTGTAGGTAGAGCGTACACCAAAATATTTTGATTGGTTTAGAACGTAAATAACATAACGTCATTGATTGAAAATCGATTGTTTGTACACAAAAAATTATACAATCACTGTACCCACAATTCCTCGGTTTCTGGAATTGCGAATTGGAACAACTTGTATTTTCCTTATCAATGACGAATAATCACAAAAAAATCCATGCTTATCTGGTATTATGCACAACTGATTTCTAATAGTAAAAATTTTCATCGTGAAACTTGCGTTAAAAGTTATGCATTGTTGGCATAAATAACCAAAAAATAGAATTAAAACTACAATGACAATTTTTCATTTATGTGCAATTGAGCAAGAAAATAAAAACTTTGAAACTGTAAGAAGAATGCTCTGGAAAAAATGACTGAGTAGGCTATAACAACTAGTATTTTAGGCATAATTGATTAAAAGTGAAAACTAATTGAAAGTGTCATGTACATATCTAATCGCAAAAGAAAAGTTTCCCATCTTGAAAACTGTAGAAGATTTGCTCCGAACTATTTTGTTTTACTGTCTGCAGATATTTTAATTAAAAATGTAAAAGTTCAACAACTGGTGTTTTAACAATATTTAAAAACTCTTTGTCAAGGTATCAAGTATAACTATTATAAAAATTTTGAAGAGATCTGCAAAATAAAAACTTCCAGATTTGAAACTGCAAAAAATTTGCTCTGAACAATATCTGCAAGCCTCGCCGATTGTTTAAGTCAAGTTGAAAAATGCAGTATCTGTGGAATGTATATTTATTGATTATTGTTTCTAGTCAACTGCTTTGTGCATTCTTGTGGTAGATTATGATCGGTTATTCTGGATACATTGTTAGAAAAATTGAAAGGCTATGGAGTGAATGTATATGTGACAAAACGCACACGATATATACTCAGTAGAAAACTCCAGTTTATCAAGGACAGGGCTTGTATTCCTGTCTACATCTTGATGTCGCCTGAGGGTCTTCAACCAGAGATGAACAATATTCACCCCCTCAAGCGAGATCAAGAAGGCCTCTAGCATGCACTTAAGCAGTATTCTTGACAAAAAATTGAGCAACATCGATCGCAGCTAAAATATGTCATTGAAGCAACACATGTCGGGAGCGGATATTTAGAAAAAAAGTAAAACCGGGAAATGTCTGCCTACAAATATTTGTCATGTAGCTCGACGAAAGACAAGAATTAGGACAAAAAACATCGATAGACAACACAGGGCACATCGAAATAGATGTTGGCAAACCTTGCAGTGTAACTTATGTTGAAAGGACAATAATAGTCCTGTGTACAGATTATAACATTTTAGTAAAAACAATGAAATTATTGAACAGATATTGAAAAAATAAGTACTTTTGCGATCAGTTTGATTAGTTGAATCTACGGAAGAAGAATGAATTGGGGGAAAGTTAAGTAGATCGTATGGGACCATTTTCGAGAACACCCCTTTTTGATTTCTTTAAAAATTGAACCATCTGGGAGTATGAAGTCAGTAACTTCGATCAAAGACAAGACCAGACTTTTGACGGTAGCTTGTGTAGATTGTTTTATTTTACAAATATTAAACGAACCCCGATTAGTAACTGGCAAGAAACAACGGAAGTAGAATACCGAAGGAACAAGGGAAGTGATAATCACAAAAATCGAAGTCCAAAAGCATGGCAAAAAACGGTAACTGAGAAAACAAAGACAAAACAAGGACGTGAGACAGCTACAATGCACGGAAATAAAAAGATAACATTAAGAACTAAGGCACTAATAGTGACAACTCCTATAAAAATGGGAGTGTTATCATGTGCTCCGGAAGGGTAAGGATGTCCTGCTCCGCTAGCGGCACCCGTCACACTATCAGCAAGTCAATCCATGGTTGAACCAAAACCGGTTATGTTAAGTCCATGAAGAAGTGAAATCTAGAAGTAAAAGTCTGTTTTCATTTGGGACATAGACACGTCATATCTGTCAATGATGTCATGGTGACGGTCATAGAATTTTTCTGAAGGGATGAAAATAACAAAGGTGGAACAAATCTCTGACAAGCAGTGTTCTTGCTCTATTTAAAAAACACTGTATAAACTACATCCTCGACATTAACGAATCAAGATTGAGCAATCAGATAACAAAATATCAAAGTTACTGTTAGTTTAGTGTCTGCATATGCGCATTTCGACAACTTATGTCTCTTTAGTGCAGATCGAACCAAACAATTGGAAATCCGTATACCGAATACTAGTATGTGTAGAATGAGCCAAAATGAGCTGAGGACAGAGCTAGGCATGAGGAAGATACTCCTTAGTTTTAAACAAATTTTTCATAAATTTAGATATTAGCAAAATTCCAAATTAATAAAATCCGTTTTCGGGCCAGTACTTAAGTACTGGCTACTGGGTTGGTGAATACCATCGGGGACTAACAGTCCACAAGCAGAGGCAAAGTGGTAATAAATAACGAAGTACCGAAGTTACTGTTATTTATTTTCTGTATATGCGCATTTCGACATTTTATGTCTCTTCAGTGCAGATCAAGCCAAAACAATTGGAAATCCATATACCGAAATATGTGCAAAAGCTGAAAGAGAACAAATTACCAATAGGATCTACTAAAGCCAAAATAAGCTAAGGACAGAGCTATGCATGAGGGAGATACTCGTTAGTTTTGAACAAAATTTTCATAAATTTCGATATTTCAAAATTCTCAGAGTGAGAAAGTTGTCACTAAACGGTTGGTATACTGAGATCAGCTAGTATAGACAACTTGGATCAGTAGGTGAGACAGTCGGAGACAAAGTGTTCCTTTAGTACAAACTTCAATGATAAGTTACACTAAAGCAAACGTTGGTCTGGTCAAGGATGCTGGCATTATCAGGAATGTACAACGAAACGAAACTCGTACTGATAGTCTTTAGCAAGGAGTCACTTTACATGTGTATTTAAGAATGTATGATAAGAAATCAAAAGTTGGTCACAAGAAGTCGACGTATTATATTTTAGTTCGCTTTTTAACACTTAAATGAACAATTTGGAGTCGGCAATATAACCCGTGACGAACCAAAAAAACACTGACAACCCTGAAATTTACATAAAGAATATTATTTTTCAAATTATTTCGACTATATTTTTTTAAGTCGGATACTTTTATGGTTACGTTATGAATATTAATGGGAATTTGTGCGAATTGGATTGCATCGCTTCACATTTGTACAGCATGGATGGTTTTATGTATATATTTTGAATATTTTTGCTTTTGATACCTAAAGGTAGTTTGCTTTTAGAATTATTTCTCGTTTCTTTATAAATTCGACAAGTTTTATTATCTATTTACACATTACGTAATTTCAAGAGAATAAGTACATGAAGGTTTTTAACCCAAAGTGTATTATTCAAAAGGTAAATCCTAGTGAAAATGGTTGTTTTGATCATATTAACTTCCTTGCACTCTAAAAATGAGGGTCGTATAGGGGGCGCCGTGCACGGACGTACGAGAAATAAAATGTCACAACGCGAAGAACGACAAAAATATAGAAATTGGCTTACACGATGCCTATTTGAGGTTTTCCTGAAACATAACAAATAAAGACCTTTGAACACGGGATCACGGTCAATGAAAACGGCAAATACGTTGCACGAAATAACATTGAACCGCCTTCTAAAATCGTTAAGTCTAGCAAATAGGTTTGATTTTAAATTATTTGAATATGAGTATGAGCTTTCGAGGTAGGAGCTCTTTTTTGTTTTAAATATAAATGAATTAATCGATAACACTAAGGTTGGACAGACTATATGCTTAACCCATTACATTTAAAGGTGTCATACCAGTATTGATTTTGGCCTAGTTGCCTTTGTAAAATTGGCCCTTTTCGGAGCATCATAGACATTAAATGTTGTTTCAACGAAAGCGAAACTTTTTACCTATGTAATTAGATGTAGTGAGCATTCACACAAAAATTGAGGGGAACTTTCAATGCATATAGGAAAATGCACTGATCTAAGTAAACTAGGGGTAAATTCCAAGTTTCTTTGTCATTTTCAGCCCATGAAATGGTCATTTCGTTGTTTTTGCCAAAATAAATTTATTACACATCCTCGGAATAAATTAAAGATATTTGGGGGGGGGGGGGGGGGNGGTAAAAAAGATGTTCAGCTTTCAAACGGTATAGGCATGCATGGACTGTGTACCCATACCATATATAATACCCCTACTACATTTATTACATTTCCTGTTTTGGTGGTATGATGTGACTAGATACCGACATACCTTTTTAGCTGCGTCACTAAAGGTGAACACAGGTCTAGGAGTCGCTCGACTCTGCCTTCTGTCCGTCAGTCTGTCCGTCACAGTTTCAGGGCCCAAGTTTGTGTAATCTGAAACTCAGACACCCTTAACCCGAAACTTCTGAAATTTTGAAAAGTTGTTTTAGACACATTGATAATGTGCACATATCTTTTTTGGAAGTTATCAAGGAAAAATGCCAAATTTATACTGTGTTGAACTTAGTCATTTTTTCATAAAATTTCAACATTACGGTACTTAGTTTGTGTAATCTGAAACTCTTACACCTTAAGCTTGAGTGCTTTTTAAACTTTTGTTGTTTTGGACACATTGAAAATGTACACCTTCCCTTTTGGGGAGGTTTGAATAAAAATCTGGAATTTATGCATTGTTGAACTTCGTCTTTTTATGCCCCCAGATCGAGGATCGGGGGCATATTGTTTATGTCCTGTCTGTGTGTCTGGTTGTTTGTGTGTCTGTGTGTCTGTCTGTGCGTCCGAAACTTTAACCTTGGCTATAACTTTTGAACTATGTAAGATAGACTTTTCATACTTGGCAAGTGTATAGGTCTAGACAAGAGGAACGTAAATATGCAAAAAAAAATTAGGTCAGGTCAAAGGTCAAGGTCACAGAGGTGAAAATGGTTTGAAATTGGCTGTTTTCACATATTTGACTGTAGAATCCTTATTATTTATCCTATTGAGACGGGGTTTGTTTTATGTTATTGCCAATAAAATTGCGCAACTGTAGTATGCTCATAGATTTGAGGTAGCATTTACCGTGTTTGAGAAACAAGAGGCCCAAAGGGGGTCAAATGGAAATTTTTTTTTTTTTTAATTTTTTGTCAGATCTTGATGCATATTTTTCTGTAGGTTTCTTATAGCATGTTTAAACAGATACAATTAACAATTAAAACCATTCCAATAAATAAGAGGCCCAAAGGGGCTGCATCTATTTCAGAATAAAGGTGTTGAATTGGGTGTTTTTATGGTAACAAACAACTTTTTAACTATGTAATATAGACTTTTAAGACTTTTAATATACAAGTGTATAGGTCATGTCAAGAGGAACACCAATATGCAAAAAAATTAAGTCGACAGTCAAGGTCACAGAGGTCAAAAAGGGGTAAAATTGGGTATTTTCACATTTATTGTAGAATCTGGGGGCATATGTTGTATTTCACAAACACATCTTGTTTCAACATATTTTCAAGTAACGGTACCAGGGTTGTGCAATCTGAAATTCTAATTACTTTCGCCTGATGCTTTTTTAATATTGTTGTTCTGGAGACATTGAAGATAAACTTCTCCCCTGAAAGATGCATAAATTGTCAAATTTATTTGGCTCTATATTGCATCATATTATGCATTATGTACATGTACTCAGTTTATGTCCAAAGACGTCACACAGTTCTAGACGCACTTATCATGGGCAGCTATTCTTGAATTTTTACATTGCTTTAGTTATTTTTGTCATTTAAAGTACATTTTGTGTATGTGTTTATTTGAAAACTCAGATATACTGTTCACTTTAACTTTCATGTTACCCTTTGTTCAACTTTGTACATTTATTTTATTTAATTTTTTTAGCTTTTTACAGTAATAGGGTGGAACTTGATAGTATCTCGAGAATTAATTGCATTTGATTTTCTTATTATAAGGTAAATGAAAACTTGTTTGAATTTGCAACCTTATGGCATTCCGTAAGTTTGGGGAAAAACACTTTCTCATTTTAACATTAATGACGGTGGCGCAGGTTCAGACCCGTAATTGGTCTTGTTTATCACATAGGCAAACAAATACCGAATAAAAGAACAATGGAAAATTCTGACACTAAAAATTGGGTTTCTGTGGAAAATACCTTTTTTTTATTATTCACAACAATAGTAAGCAATTTTGAATACCTACGTGTACGTTGCTGCACCATCACGTGACTGTAGAACTTTGTTAGACGGTTCGTCATATGCGAAGCAAGCGTTGTCCGAAATTCCGACAATAACCTCCTCTAACTGATCCCATTCGTTATGCGAACTCACAATCTTCATTGCTAAATCTATAAAAATGTATATAAAATGAAAAAGTTTGTAAAATGTTCAATTTTTTTTTTTTTTTTTTCTACAAATGTACTCCGTCAACAACTTTACCGTTACTACTGAATGTTTCGATTGAACTGCACTGAAGAGACAAAAGTTGTCGAATTGGCCATATGCAGAAAATTATTTACAGTAATTTCGGTATTTTGTTATTTACATCTCGTAAAAGGGACAAAGGAATGCACCCACAAGAATGGTTAAAATATGAAATTTGTGGGGTTTGATTTTCCTTCTTTACAATTACTTATTTTCTTATGCGCATGTCGCTGTTACCTTACGTTTTAGGCGCGATTTACATATGATTTATCTATTGGAACTTATTGGTCTTTCTCGGGCTTCATTTGATTTCTTTCACGTACATCCCATTTCGGGTATGAACAAGTTTAATAGACGATGTTTCACTTTCAGATTTTTGGGTAATTGTCTTACCCCAAAACTACTGGAAACTGGTTTCCGACGTCAGTTTGAGCGTAATCGAGTCGGTGGAACGCTCATATTTATTTTCTTGGCCTAAACTAAATTGGTTTGAAATGACTCGCTTGGGGTAAAATGCTGATAAATATGACATGTTCAGGTATTATGCAATCATAAACACCTTTCGTGTGTTAATAATTTATTCCCAATGCCCATACAGGGACGCCATTTTTACCCTGTTTGACTTCTTTGAATCGCCATTCTAATAGCCGGAACGTTCCGGAATTTGACTTTTTGTAGAATGTTTATATAGACTATTTTGTTCCAAATTCAGCAACAAACTATATTTTCGGAGAAAAAAATCTACCCCGAAAGGAATGATAGCTGTATCCGATACAGAGATGCAAATATGTATCGTGAAATCGACATTTATTTTTACCGCCTAGATTTAGCCGAAAATTAAACTGTGTTAAACGCTGATCAATAATCAATCAATATCAAAGTAAACTAATATGTGTAGTAAGTATTTAGCAGGAGTATGTATTAAACAAAGCTATTTGCCACGGACAAACTTTCGATCTTACCTCGCACTTGAAAGCTTCAGAAATGGTCGAACTACTGATACGTGCGACACAAAATTTGAAATCTTTTCTTGTTGATCAGCAAAGCAAGAATGTAAAGTTTCGGCTTGTCATTTATTTTTTATTGCATGAATGGTGACTGAACAACAAAAAAGAAAATAAACACATTATTTATTTATGTTTTTTTATGAAACAAGAAAAGACACATATTGCATTACACATATTTCACGATTAATAGAGGGTATCAACTCTAGTTTTTTTCAGTTTTAAGTGCGGCAAGTTAAACCTGATGTTGACAGGAAAAATAGAAGATGTAGTGGGTCTTTGAAATACGATCTAGACATGTTCGAACGTACGGAAGCGTATTGATGTATTGATGTCACGCGAAGAAAAAAAATCTCATAATTATGAGTTGATATAATCATGTCAAAATTACGAAAGAACTATCTCATAGTTATGAAATATTATTTTATCATTATGAGATATTATTATATTATATTTCATAATTACGAGATCTTTTTGTCTTCATATGGCATCGATACGCTTTCGTACGAACAAACTCAAAAGTCATATTTTCATTATTTATTTTGTCCTTCTTCAAGGCTGTCATTCGGTTACCCCGAGAGAAATCTTACAAGGTCACTTTTCATTTCAAAATATTTATTTATTAGGGCAGTTATTTCCTAAAATATTTATGTCTGTCAAAATGGTTTAACATTGTTAATAGAAGTGTATCGAAGTAAAAATTTAAAAGTCTTCCGTTTTCACACATTTACAAAAGGCGTTATCGTCATCAACATTTTCAAGGACCAAAAGCATATTTTTGCAAGATTAAAAAGATTGGGTTGATATTTATTTGTATTTTCATACATTTATCATAACTACAATATTGTGTGTAAAATTGTATCCCAAAATATATTTCCAAAATACAAGCAAAAAAAATTATTCGTAAAAAAAAGTACAATTTCAGAGGGATTACGTTACACCTTAATATGATCGTGAAGGATCATCTTGAGGGAGTATAAGCTACTATACAAAAGTTTCCGGATGCGAGTTTATAAATATAATATGATTTATTTCGAAACTCTGTCTGCAAATCATATTTTCGTTCTAAGAAGCACCTTGTATTAGAATTAAAAGCGTACAGAACACCAGAAACTTAAGGGGACGACCGTATAATTTTGAGGGGGGGCTGGCAAATTCTATCGAGCCAGATTATTTATTTTCAAAATTTTGCGGGCCAGAATATTTATTTTTATTTCCAATAACATAATATTATCGTACCAATAAATCTAAGGTCAGATTATTTATTTTCATGGATGTGCAGGCCAGATTATTTATTTCCAACTTTTTCAGGGACAGAATATTTATATTTATTTACAAAATCTGNGGACATTTCAAGGAAAATGTTTTAGAACGTTTAAACAAATTAAAATTATCACACAACAAATATATATAATAAGATAAGTTAGGTCTTTATATATATATATATATAGCAAACTAAATGTAATAAAATAGGCAAGCAATAAGAACTTAACTAAAAAGAAATAAAACCAAAATCACGAACGAACGAAATCTAAAAACGGCAAGTATGAAATAGTGCTCCGGGGTAGTAACAACCCTTTGACAAATTCATAGTAACATACAATGTTATCTGCATATTAATTATTGCCGACCGCAGTACAACATGTTACCTCATCTATTCACGTAAATGCATCTGTCAATCGCCAAAATAGCTAGGTCCTATCTAATATGTATGACCTCTGACGCTACTCTGTAGACAAGGAATTAATTTCTAAAGGGCCATTCAGGGTACTTCATCGGCATCTATAACTATCACAATGCCGATGCCTCTATCATGATGGATGGTTGCGTTCTTTCCCCGATAGGTGGGCCCAGTAGACAGTGCTTGGTATTGTCTCGATTATAAAAAACAGTAAATTTCGTTATGCTGTACACGTGTTTCAAGGAGTAACCTCTCATCAGCAGCATTAAAATCAAATAATATGGAACGCCATAATCCAAAAGTAGTCCAAAAAAGAAGTACTCATTTCCAAAAATATCGAAATAAAAAGCCAAATCCCGTACTAAGGACATTTACCGAGTGCCATACACGGAATGAAGCCTCATTATTTTCTGATGGTTTGAATTTTGATAAAGACGGTAAATTTCTATGACACGCAAGATACAATTTTCAATTTATAAATCAGCAATTTACCATAATTAAAATTTCTTAAATGTCGTAGCCTGGGATCCTATCCTGGCCCAAGCTAGCTACCGCGCAAGGGCCAGGTGGATAAGAAATTATTCAGGGCAAAATAGCCCTGAATCTACTGCGCATGTCAATACAGAATGTAAACAAACAGAAAGAAAAAATATGGCGACAATCAACTCGGCTCGGATCGATTATTTCAGACATGTATATATTTTGACGCATTTCCACATATTTTCTCGTGGGGATTGCATTTCTTAAACGTTTACTGTGTTGTACGTGTTAAGTGATCGGAATAAAATATTTTGGGTGGATTATGTGCGTATCGGCATGCAGGTAACTCGCGCCGTTTGTCAATCTTTTTTTTCAATTCTAACGAGGATATGATCATTGGTCTTGCAATCAAAACGATGTTAAAGACATATTCGTGTTTTGATAAAGTTTGACTTAAATAAATCCATAAAATAATTAATGTTAATTTTTTATTATTACTATTATTTTTTTTGAAAACGACGCTATCTCACAATTCCGTTGTGAAAACTATTTTTGAGGGCCAATCAGAAGCCAAATGCAACTGTGATCCACCTGGCCCTAGTGCGGCGACAGCAAACGGACCAGGATCCCAGGCTATAAATGTCGAAGCTTAGGGGTATCTCCCTTTGTTAGCTCGTTCCTTAGACGGTTCTTTGGCTCTCGATTTTAGTACCTCAACCACTGCCTCACCATAGTGACGTGTTCATAGTACCCATTAAAAGAGAATTTAAAAGTAACTTTTTTGTAAGTGAGCAACCAAACCGTCAGTCCAAGAGATTAGTCCAAATATCTTGCAAAATAAGTACTATTTTCATAGCCATTTGTAGAAGCTATTGTCTTTTTCCTATTTCAATATCAAAATGTCGATTTTATGTGTTATTTTCTTACCAAGGAAGGTTCGTTTGCCTCCAAAAAAAAAATAAAATTGAGACCTAAAATAAGAAATGAAGGGATATGGAGTAAATATACATGAGACAAAGTATCTACAAATACATGGCAAAACAAAGCTTTATTGTTGTTCTTCATCTTGAAGTAACATGAGGCCTTCAACAACAAGCTTTTCTCATACCTTATACAGTGCTCCCTCGTTATATACCGCCCCTCTTTAACGGCGGTCCCTCAACTTATCGCCAACCATTTTCAAGGTACATTTTTCTAAAAGTTGCATAGTTTCTATGTAATTTATTCCCTCGATATATCGCCACCCTCACTTATTGCCAAAAATTCCTCTGGTCCCAAAGGTGACGATATAACGAGGGTGCACTGTACATGTTATAGTAAGTTCAAGAGCACCGGTTTGAGTGGAATTCATTGCTAATTGTCTAGCAACGCTACATCCATCGTCAATGAATGCGGTGTTGTCATCAAACATAAAATCAACTGGAAAAGTGTTTTAATAATCGCTGACACCGGTTGCCCGACATTTTTTTTTTCTCAGTTAAAAAAATGTTTGTGGTTCCCCCTTAGAGCTTTTCTAATATTCTAGGTCAATTGCATTTAATTTGAATTAATTGGTTAAATCTTTTTCAGACCATGCACGAGAACGACATAAATTAATGAATTCGACAATCTGATTCAGTAGTGAATATTCATATTGATATGATAACAAGAACAATGCAATAATAAACACTACTGCACTTTTGAAAATACTTAAAATCAGCCTGTTACTATTGTTTAAAGTGCATTTTGCTAAGTATCATCGTAATATAGCTGAAAATATGAACAAAAAGAAAAAAAAAACATTTTTCTTCTTACAATCATGGTTAAGCTTAATCCTTCACGATCATAAATTTCGTCACCTCATCCCTCACGATCATTTTTGAATGAAAATACACAAAATCATATTTTGCATATTTATCGTTTAGCTTTAAATAAAAAATAAAACCCATCATTAGTAAGCATTATATAAAGAATATAAGTTGTAGCAGAAACTTGATCACCGAGCAAAGGCATTTTTCCAAAAAGAGCAAAAAATGAGTTACGAATCTTCAAAAAGTCAGTAGGGTTCAACGTCGCCTTTTGTGATTCAGGGAAACATGTAGAACCTTTCAAATATTTTTTAGTTCTAAAAGATAGTGTGATAATAAACATTTTGACAGACACATTTCTTTTCCCAGTAAGTTCTGTCTTTTTTTAATATATCAAGTATTTCCAAAAAAATCTCAATTTAATCCCTCACGATGGTGTCACCTAATCCCTCACGATCCGGTCTCAAGACTTAACCGCCGTTAGAAATTCCTCACGATCATTTTTATCGGCGTAACCGAATGACAGCCTTGCTATTGTAATTGCTGCCAGGCAGCTTACTCTGGTGGCTTGTTTTACCAACCCTAACTTCTTCCAAATTTCCAGTATTTTCAGTTTGGCGTTTTTTTAGTTTTGCAATTGGGCGGAAAGATTTTACAAGTAAAACAGGAATTGAAGCAAAGTGAATTTAAAAAAAAAGTAATGAATTAACAAATTTTTATCTTTTGGTCGCTTTTGGTTTCGTTCAATCATCTACATGCCTTTTGTCACTTTTTTATTATTGCTGGCGCTCTGGCTTTTTTGTATGACCCAATCTACTATTTTGAAGTAATGGACGAAGTTCATCCTTTACATGTAATCACTTGATTACGTATCAAAAAGGGACGACATAACAATGACAGAAACAAATTTAACATTTCGTATGTTAGATGTAGTAAAGATATGTCCCCTTCATTTGATATTTTTTGAACTACAATTCTAAAGAAAAATACGTTAAACAGCAAATTTTCAAATGACTGTGTTATAGGTAATTAAATGTTGTAAATATTCTATTATGCATTTTAATCATTTTTTTTTATTTTGTACGGCCTTAATATTATGTAATTTGTTTGGCCTAGTTATGTAACTTGTTCACAATAAACAATGGTCAAGGTTATTTCACCTTAGAACATATAGAAATTTCTAGAAGTTCAATTTTAATTCAATATTTAACACATAGAATTTTCTAGAGGTTTTCCTTACATAATCATTATAGTCATGTGATTGTCAGTTGATTAGAATGTTCCAGTCGTATCTTGTGGATAGATTTTTCTAGAAATAATAAATATATTTATATAAGGTAGCAGAAAAGGGTTCATTCAGTCAGTTTAATAAGTTTATACAGGATTAATTAGTTTATATAGGATTGTCACGCACATCTTTTGTATTGGAAATCGACATCAATTATTGTGAATCTATTACAATTATTGTGAATCTATTATCAACTATTTAGTGAGGATTATAAGGAATATTTTATTGGACATTTATTAGTGGAATTAAGTGAACTATCCATTTGGATATTTACTTGGACTTCATTATTATCAGATAAGTCATTTATTGTGTACTTAATTTGAAAAATAATTATTTTTGTCTTATTAAAAGTTAGATTTGAGCCAATTTTGTTTTATCTTTGCTGACTTCAATTAACAATATTTTATTGGTCGTTTCTGCCACATAACAGAAATTGGGGGCTATCGTCCGGGATCTTCGAATTGTTTAAAAAAGAAATTATTATATTTTTGTTAAATAGTAAATTTTAAAAGTCAACAATAATTTTTTTACAAGATGTCATTTGATCGTCTACGTGTCATTAGAAATTAGAAAATTAGAAAGTCAAAAGGAATTAGAAATAAGAAAATTAGAATTTGAAAGAGAAAGAGA
>MJUU01044583.1:7003-26406 GCA_002080025.1 Modiolus philippinarum | reverse complement strand
AATACAATGGTTTAAGTCCATTCCCGCTTACTGACATGTCCCTCATCAACCATATTTGAATGTATGATGCATTTTGGGATGCCAACTGCAATGCATGCTTCAGATGTTGTCTGTGACCTATATTTTACACATGAGTGGGGAGGTAGAATGATTAAAGTCAATTCTTGCTTACTGACATGCAATGAAAGCTTTGAATGTAGTCTGTGACGGTCATTTTACCCATGAATGAATCTGTTAACATAAATATAGTCTAGTCTTATTTCTTGACACTTTAACATGTTATAATGCTGTGTAACGAGGTGCTTAGCAGGCCGTGTGTGGCTGCTTTCTTTGTTTTAACATGGTTATAATAATATAGAAACCTTTCAGAAAGACTTCGTGGTAGTATCGAAGTAAGACCTTTTGACATGTATAACCTTTATGTTTTATTCAAAAACATTTTGCAACCTGTTTGTAATAGTTAATAGTGAAGTAAATATGTATATATGTGTCTTGCCTGTTTTCTAGTTAGTTTACTTTATGTCTATAGGAGTCTAGGATGATGTTTATTTCGCTGAACTTGATTACTCTTTATTTAAGTCCATTCCCGACATTACTGACATGTCCCACATCAACCATAATTATATGTTTGATGCATTTTGGGATAACAACTACAATGCAGGCTTTGGATGCTGTCTGTGACCTACATTTACGCATGAAAGAATGGGATAGGTAAATAGTTAATGTCCATTCAAGCTTACTAACATGTCCCAATCAACCATATCTTTATGCATGGTGCATTTTGGGATGTCAACTGCAATGCATGCTTCGGATGCTGTCTGTTACCTACATTTTACGCATGAGCCACTTGGTTAGGTAATATGGGTGAAGTTCATTCCTGCTTACTGATATGTCCCACATCAACAACATTGATATGCATGATACGGATGTGACAGATGCAATGAATGGTATAAATCCAGTCCATGACTTTCATTTTACCCATGAATGAATCTGTTAGCAAATTTATAGTCTACTCCTGTTTACTGATATGTTTTAACATGGTTATAATAATTAAAAAATCTTTCAGAAAGGCTTAACGGTAGTATCCAAGCAAGACCTTTTTTGACATGTTTAATCTTATATTCTCCAATTAAAAAAAATTGCAACAAGTTTGTAATAGTGAAGTTAATATGTATAAATTATTATACCTCAGTATATGAACATTACCACTAAAAATTCAAGAATAAAATTACTATTTTTCACCTTTTCCAACTTTGTAACTATTTACCGGTCAATAGTTTCTCAGACTATTGACTGGCAGTATGAATATTTTTCCCGAACTTTTTTTTTCTTGCTTTCTTATTGGATAAAAAATCTGATGATGATTCAGAATGCTCTGACATCATTGTTTCCAAGTGACAACTTTAAACTAGCTTAGTCCTATAATATATGACTTCGCATTTCTATTCCATATTTAACGTTTTTATCGGATTTTTGCATTTTTTAATTTTTAGAAAGTGCGAAGTCATATCGGATCTTTAAAATTTCCATTAGCACTTTCCGACATGATTTCATGTCGGAAATAGAATACGTTTCCCGTCGGACTGTATGCAGTGTTTTTAAATATATTTAAGTTTTCACGGACCTAAACATGTAAATCATTAAAAACATACCTCTCTTGTGATTCAGACTATTATTCCCAACACTACTAAATAAAATAATTTCCCAAGCGGTGCAATATATGTTTAAAGATTTTCGAATTTGAACAGCCGTGTTTTAAAAAACGAAGTTCATCATTAAAATGCATGCAAGATGTGGATTTCGCACGGGAAGTTCTTATTTTATAATTTAAAAATCTGAATTCTCATGAATTTTAATCCATTGTCTCTTTATTTTTTTTATCTCGGTGTACAATTTCCCTTATGTAGTATAAAAATAAACAAATATGTGAAAACATTTCGAGACGACCCACCAGGTAAAATGAGTAGGATATTGATTTGAATTATAATGACGAAGGAATTAATCACAACAAAAGGTATTCTTCTCACGGGAGCGTGTCAAAAAGACGATGTTTAGATGTCTATTTTTGGATGTTTGGATAAGTGAGTAAAAATAATAAAAGATTTGCAGGTATCAGAAATCTAACAACGGCAAAAATTAACCCCAAAGCTTTTGATTTTAGCCGTTATGGTGAAAAACACGATCTTCTGTTGGAAAATGTGATACAGCAGTACGCTTTCATCTATATCGTTTTGTCTACGATTTTGCAAGTTCATTCTTACCAACTTTCGATTTGATATTCGAGAGTGCAAGTGGGATTTTCTGTTGTTTTTTAAGGTTTGGTATAACAGTAAACTGTAAAACACATAAATTCATTTTTGGGAGTATAATTCTAAACCAGAGAACGAACTATATGACCATGTTTCGTGAAACCATTTGCTACGGGTTTTTGGACATATACGATAGGACCTCGCGCTGCATGTAAAAGTCAGTATATATGAAAAAGAAACAGCGAGAGGTTCTATATTGTAGGACTATAAACTAGCTATGCAAATTACATTGAACACTATTCACTTCTCAGCAGAATAACTTTTGTTGATGAGAAAAGATGAAATTGTTTATGTTTTAGGAAGAATACAAAATTTAGAAAAAAGCAAATACTAGAAATGAGGTGATTCTTGTTTTTTTTTTTTTTTTTTGTATATATATATCTATATTTTTTGGTTTGTTTTGTTTTTGTGTTTTGTTTTTGTTAATTTTTATATAATAAAATACTTATAAACCGCTTATTTGTAATTCCTATTGGATAAAAAATCTGATGATAATTAAGAATGTTCTGACATCATTGTTTCCAAGTGACAACTCTAAACTAGTTATGTAAATTACAATGAACTCTATTCACTTTGCAGCAGGTAAAATTTTGTTGAAGAAAAAAGATGTAATTGTGTATGTTTTAATAAGAATACAAAATTTAGAAAGCACTTATAGACTGTTTATTCGGGAATAGCAAGTTGTTGTGCCCTTGACACCTTCTAGTAACTATTGACCTCGGCTACGCCTCGGCGGTCAATAGGCATGGTCTCGGGGACAACAAACTTGCTATTCCCTCATAACCAGCCAATAAGTATAGAATACCTTAGCAATGTCTTTTCAGTTTCAAGTCACTTCACAAAGTGAAGGGGGCTTATATGATACTCCTTGCGCCTGCGTCTGCATACTTGTTCGAAAAGTAGAATGACTTAAGTCCATTCATACTTACTGAAATACCCCACTACAACAATAATGGTATACATTGGGTCTGCATTTTATACTTTTGAATGACAGTTGCAATGCATGCTTCTGATGGGTTCATTCATTCCCATTTATCCAACTTTTTAATAAAATATACATTAGAGGTAAAAACTAAAACTTGGATAAGTGGGAAAAGGTAACATTGTTAAAACAACAAACACTAATTACAGCTTGGGTCAAGTGTTGGATAAAAATCATGCCAGAAAATTAAGTCCTTATCAAAAATGTACTATATTATATTTATTTTATGTAATGTATGTTATAAAATTGCTGAAGTCCTTTAATTTTTATTATTCATCGCCTTTTTAAATTTTATTTGTTCTTGTTTTTCTTTGTTTTTTTTATTATTTTGTTTTTGTCCTTATCTTTTATTTGTTGTTGATTTTTTCCATTGTGAAAGGTCATAAAATAAAATAATGAAAAGCAATTTATTTTATTGTAATCATGTTAATCTATTATGCCTGTATAATTGAGAATGTAAGCACGGTCAAAGATAATATGCAGGCTTGCATGTACATAAAGCACCTAAAGTCATACCAAAGTTAACCATGGTCATTACAGACTTGACCATGGATAAGTCAGATTCAACCATGGTCAATTTTTGGAAAACCATGGTTGTTGATGGTGAGACCATGGTCAATATTATGAGCATGGTTAACCATTGTATACCATGGTCAGAAGCATGGATAACCATGGTTGAACATGCTTTAACCATAGTCAACCATACTTGTTCCTGCTTTATTCAGGGTTGTTCATGGTCAACCATGGTCATCCACGGTCACATTTTGCAGGGGCATTTACAAAATTTCCCCTTTTCACTCAAAAAGCTATATTCATTGGTCCTACTTTAAAACATTTGATTCATTTACGTGTATTTACTTCATCAAGTTGTGATTTTTTTATTTCGTTAAATTAAATCAAACAGAATTAAAATGGCACCAATTTTATCCATATTATTTAAATTTGATTTAAATTTGCAAAGTAACACAACTCTTCATTTTTTCTAAATTCACAAGAATTTTATCAATGGAACAATTTTTAAGTACTAAATAAACACAACCCTAGGCAATAAATTAAAAAGTTGGATAACTTAGGAAAAGTGATTTTTAAAAAGTTGGATAAGTGGGAAGACACCTTCTGATGCTGTATATGACCTACATTTTACGCATGAGCAACTTGGTTAGGTAGAATGTTTATAGTCCATTCACGCTTACTAACATGTCCCAAATCAACCATATTTGCATGTTTGATTTATTTTGGGATGGCAACTGCAATGCATGCTTTGGATGCTGTCTGTGACCTACATTTACGCATGAAAGACTTGGATAGATAGAATGGTAAAAGTCCATTCCAGCTTACTGAAATGTCCCAAATCAACCATATTGGTATGCATGGTGCATTTTGGGATGGCAACTCAATATATGCTGTCTGTGATCTACATCTTTTACTTGAGTAAACTGTTTAAAGCCCATACCTTTTAAAGATGAATTTCAGCAGAAGTGTGTAAGGAAGGTCTTTTCCTCTTTATCATCCCACATTTTTTTTATTTATATAACATGATTATGATTTTAATGAATACATATATTTCATGATTGTATGTAAACAAGGTCTTTTAACTTTTGTTAGTTGTATACCATCGTACTTTTATATTTTTATAATCTGCTTGTTATCTCGAAGAAACTGTAAATTTCAATTGTAGTATCTAAGCAAGATTTTTTTTCACTTTTTTAATCGCATACCATCCCACTTTTTTATATTCTAATAACCTTGTTGTAATATTTGTGACTTTGTCAATGCATTTCAATAGAAGACTAAGAAGTATATGACTACACAAGGTCTGTTTACTTTTTTTAAATCGTACATCATCCCACTTATAACCTGGTTGTAACTCTGAAGAGACTTTGTAGATGAATTTCAAACAAGGTATTTCCTTGACCAATCTTTCAAAATTACGCTTTGTCCTATTCCTTTTCAAGATTGTGGTCATGGAGTTAGTAGTCTACCTGTATTGGGTTTTAACGGGACGTAGAAATACGAACATTTGGGTACCAATAAACCTGTTTAACCCCACCGCTAGTTGCTATCGTTGTTTATGTCTGTCTTTTGTCTTTTGTTTTGCTTGTGTAGTTCCTTGGTATATTGTGGCATGTTAGTGTGTCACTCAGTCATTGTAGGTGTTTCCTGTTGTGAATCTCAATTTATTGATCTACTTATTTGGTGGTACTCTCGATTACTTACCAAATGTAGTGTCCACCCAGTTACAGTTATAATCCAAATGCAAAATTTAGGGCACAACATTTTAAACATTTTGCCATGATTAAAGGACCATGGCCATTTATCTGTGATTTTTGTTCTTTAATCTGGATTTTTTAATATATGTTCTTGAAAATTATGTGATATTGTGTCTGTAATGTCTGCTTCCTTAGGATGATATTCATATATGCCACAGTTGTATTGTTTGTAGGCTATGAGCATTAACGTAAGTTTGTAAACAGCGTTTTATGTCAATAAAAGCTTGGTTAAGTATTACTGCCTTAAGGGCACCAATAACTAAAACTACTTTCTGTTAAGAATGTAATACATTAATACTTTCATATGTCAGTTAGTTTGTTTTAGTTCTTGAAGTGCTATGCTACGTATTTGAGCAAAAATGTTAAAAAATTATCAAATGACAATTTTTTAGATAATGTGAATTCACAGGATTGGTCCACTGAAGGAGCACATTACTAGCGAGAGTGAAAATTTTTCTTTGAAAATAGAAGTATCAATTTAAAGCCAGTATTGAAATACTACCTGTGGGATAATCCATTGAAACAAAGATATCAAAATACAGGGCTGATGGTATAGATCCAGCATCGAATCATTATTGTAGGGGCAACTAAATGATGCAAAAACCCTCTAGCGCATTTATATCAATAGCAATACCCATAAGGTTGTACATGTCCATAACAACAAGTTTCAGTTGCAGGTTCATATGCTTCACTCCCACAGCAATATAAATCTTTTGAATACACATGTCCGTTACAACAAATTTCATCCATAGGGTCATACACATCTGTACCGCAACATTTTCCAAGGTTTGAGTTGATATTTCCACGACAACATGTGCTGATGGCTGGATTATACGCATGCGTGCCACAACAAGCTGCATTTCCGGGTGAGTTGAGGACACCACTACAACACGTTTCATACGGCGGAGTATAAGCTTTATCACCACAACAGTACTTGCCGCCTGGAGAATTCAGTTCACCATTGCAACACGTTTCATACGGTGGAGTGTATGCTTTGGTACCACAACAAAATTTTCCACCTGGAGAATTTACGACATTGTTACAGCACGTTTCATATGGCGGGAAGTATCCCTTTGTTCCACAGCATTGTTGATATGGTTTGGAAGTCAGTACGCCAGAACAACAGGTATCCTCAAACGGGTTGAAGTATTTTGCGCCACAGTAAGCTGATTAAAAAGATAATAGACAGGTTTTTGTAGAATAATATTCTATTAAAAAAAATCAATCTTAACATAAAATTTGGGAATTTGTAGACATATTCATGTGACTTTTAATAGAATTGATTTAAGCAGTATCTCCATCATACAAAGCTCTGTCCTCAGCCGATTTCGGTCCTTTGTTCTCAATCAGCTTTTATGGTCAATGTTCTTCGAAAGGTTTTAATTTGATCTGCATTATAAAGACTTACGTTTTCGAATGGTCATTTACATATACAAAATTTACAGTAATTTCAATATTCATTCACTTAATTTTGTATCGTAGACCTCTACAGACACTGGAAAGACATTATAATTATTATCATTTTTATATACCACATTTATATAGCGCCTTTATCATAAAGTACAATGTTCAAAGGCGCTTTACAATACAAAAGTATGTACATTTACATTTTATAATGAACTAAGAATAAAAAGTCACAAATTAAACATTTGGAGAAATAAAATAGGATACTTGTGCATTGATATAAAAAACTAAAACTCATTTATTCTAAAACTGAAAATGCAGAATAAGCATGGATACTAAAACTTAAAATGCAGAATAATCCTGGAAAAATAATTCATAGTTAAAAAACAAAAATGGTAAATCTTCCTGTTGAATTTATTTTGCATTTTTGTGACACAATTTTTCTAAATGGACAACTTTACATTAGAAACCAAATATACTACAATTTTGGTAGATTGTATATTTTTGCGGGCCTTTTTTAAGTTAACATTTTTGTAATATGCTCATATTTGCCAGAGATAACCACAACCGCTGGGACAGTGTTTGTCAAAATGCATATACTGCACATCTACAAAATTGACATCATTATTATTTTATTCATAACACAGAGAAAGATATGTTAAGGATAAGAAAGATGTGAGTCACTGCAAAATTGACAAAACACAGAGACAATTACCAAGGAAATGGTATAAGTGTTACACTATGGTACTACGAAACTACGGAATTGTTGAAAACGGATACAAATGAAATAGCCTTCCCCGAAACTATACAAAGTCATGTCAATTTAGATAACACAAATACTCACGAGATTTGATTTCTTCATTACTTACCACAATTATTTGGTGCAGACTGTAGAAAGAGACAAATACACAGGAAACTAAATTCATATGTTTTCATGTTTGTTGAGACTACAATCAAATAAAAATTAAGAATTAATGGAATCTTGCATGTAAAATAATAATAGGAAAATATAATATTTTACGAAAGGAAATGGGGTAAATGAACATGAGACCATGAATATAAGTCTTGATATAAGCAATGTATATGTCTCTTCAAAGTAAAAATTCGGACTCAGAATTGTGTCAAAGCTCCTTTTTATTTTTTTAAGGTTAAGAAGCTCCAACTCAAATCCTATATAAATTTACCGTGGAAAGAATGATGGATGAAAAAGAATCAGAGGAGGAGCACAACTGACATTAACCGGAATGCCCATGACCTTTTGAATTAAGGTAAATATTGTACTGGCCATTACACATCATTAATATAGTTAGACAATAAAAGATTTTCTCAATTATGATTTTTCCTTTTATAAATGAATTGTTAATATTACCAATGAATTATAAATACTTATAAATAATTGTTAATATAGATATATCAGGTATTTTTGTCCACTTTGGCTTTATTTGTTAATATTGACACTTCATTTATATTTTAATAATTCAGTTGGTAATATTTGTAATTCAATTGTTGATATTTATCTATTACAGTTTATAATTCATTTGTAAATATTCATAATTAGTTGAATTCTAATATAAACAATTCATTTATAAATACTAATAAATCAATTATAAATATTAAAAATTGATGAATCAATATTTACAATTCTAGCTTATTTCTTGATATTAACGATTCGTTTATAAATATTCATAAATCAGTTCTTCCATTTATAAATATTAATAAATGAATTTAGACATTAAGAATTGAATTTTAAATGTTTATAAATAAATTGTTGATATTAACAACTAATTGTTAATATTAAAAAAAGAATTATTCATATTAATAAATTATGTGTTTTTGTCCACTTTGATAATATTTTTCTTAGTTTTGTGATGGCATGAAACAACAAGTGAGGAGCTCACTTTCTTTCCCCTTTTTTATGGTTGAAAAGTCAACATAAACACTCACAATACACAAAATTTATCAAATGTATCTTGCATTTTTGAAAAAATTATACTATCCTGAACATTTCCACTAATTTCATATTTATAAAAGATTTAAACCGATGGCTTTAATTCTATCATTGTTTGTAATTCTCTTAAAATTATGATAAATTCATGACATTTTTCGAAATTCAGTTTTTAACATTTACATTGACACGTCTCATAATGATGCACAACTTGTCAAATGTACAACAACTTATAAAAGTCTTTTCAGGTGACACTTTATAACCGTCATAATTATGTGGTTGACCAAATTTTGGGAACTTAAATAATCAAACACAATTGGAGCAAGATGGTATATGAACGTGACGAAAAAATATTCTTCAAAATAACGAATGCAGTTTTATTTATCCGAATCATCACACTTCATATTGACAATAACTAACAAATTAACAAACAGAAGTTCCTGTTAATTTAGTTTCTGCATATGTGCATTTTGGCCACTTATGTCTCTTCAGTGCAGATCAAATAAAAGCACTTGGAAATCAATATATCGAAAAATGAGTAAAAGCTGACAGAGAACAAATTACCAATAGGATCTAAACAGTATGCCAAAATCAGCTAAGAACAGAGGTATTCAAGAGGGAGATACTCCTTAATTTTGAACAAAATTTGGTGAAATTTAGATATTGCAAGTTTCCAAATGATATCAGTTTTTTGGGCCATGCACAGAAGTACTGGCTACAGGGTTGGCGAATTCCCTCTGGGACTAACAGTCCACAAGTTACTGTTAATTTAGTTTATGCATATGCGCATTCCGACGACTAATGTCTCTTCAATGTAGATTAAATCAAAACATTTGGAAATCAATATACTGAAATATTAGAGACTCTATGTTAAATTTATTTGTTAATTTTTTTTATAACTAGCTTCCTTCTCTACTAACAAACGTATGGAGACACTGCATTAAATGTCCGCCACGGGATCTTACATCATTTGTTGATTGTTTTTCTCCGAATACGAAATTTTAAGGTAATAATTTTTGTGCATTGTTGTTACTATCAAGTCTACCAACTGTTATATTTTAGTTTTTTTCATTAATTTATTATCATATTATTATCATTTAATGGCATTCACTTTCCGTCAATTTGAAAAAAAAATCCTATGAACCCTCAAAATTGACAGAAAAGGGACGTTTAACTGAATACAAACTTTTGAAAAATGTCAAAGGTTACAGACATGAATAAATCACCGATTTCAGTTTTCTGGGGTTAATAACAAAATTACCGAACAGAGTTGAAAAGAGCCGAAGTCCATGAGACAACAATACAAGTCAGAAGGAAATCATCGGAGAATTCAGTGTCGACCGCAATGGTCCTGACTTGGTATAGGCATTTCAAAAGAAATGGTGCAATCACGGATATTTTTTATATTTTGTAAAACACTTCCTTATTGTGAACTTGATAAAGCCTCCTTTTGTTTTTGCATCAATAGGAAATTATTACTTGTTCGTATCACCTTACGATACGCGTTTTATTTCATTTCAATTCAGGTTTGGTTTTTACATGTATACATTCAAAAGTCAGAAAGTACTTATAATTATTTGAATATGAATACACATATTGTCCTTCAATTTGATAGGTGCATGACAATATGCAATGTGCATGCACTTTTAAAAACAGAATAATGGTAACATGCAGGGATATCCAATTGTAGCTTTGTTTTATATTGAATTTAATCAGTTAATACGTATACCGTAAGGGAATTCAAGAAATGTGAATATATTCAGTTCATTACACCTACTTTTAAAATTGTTCACTTACTAATTTATGGAAATCTATTCTATTTATCTTTACATGTCATTAAGTCATTCAATATACTCATACAGTTGTTAATAAATCAAAAATATGATTATCACGTTTATTTAATAACTGTACATATGTGTCACGGCTTCATGGTAGAGAGTTAGGTTTGTGCACGGTTGCCTGTCAATAAGGGAAAATCAGGAAATTGTTTTCAATACAAGGATATAGAATCTTAATTGAATCTTAACTGATGTTTTAATTTTTCAACAATGATGGTGTGTGTGACAATGAATATGTGTTAACCTTTATGAACTTAATTCAGACTTAGGCTTTTATTTGTACAGTTTAAGTACACATGCATTCATGTCCCTACAAAAGCTGTCATGTTAAAATATTGCATAAAAACGTCAAATAGGAGTATCAAACTAATTCCATTTAAATGTAGACAAAGTTTTTGATTTTTATAATCAAATAAAGGTCATTACCTTTTACAATTACAATATCTGAAGTTTTGTACAATTGTCTTGAACATTGCGATGATATTTGTTTCTGTTTTACTAATGATGAAACTTTTTGCGTTTTTATGGTGTATTCCTAAAATGTTATGTCCAAACCCTTTTTCAAAAATACCGATTCTTGAAAAACACTCTTTCGTAAATATGCAGTTGAGGATAAATAAAAGAGCTTACAGATATAACAAGTATTTATTTTCGTTCATAGTTTTAATAACGTAAGTGAGAACCGAACCGTGAGTCTAAAACGAATAATCCAAGGACAATGGCAACATCGGAAAAACAAAGAAACGAAAAAATTACATGAGCACAACACAGAAAAGAAAAATGAAGAAACACACATATACAAAAATGAACAACACAGACCCAATAAAAAAGTTATGGGTGAGATCAGGTGCACCGGTAGAGTAAGCATCTCCTGCTTCTTATAAGACACCCGCTGTGTTGAACATGTCAACTCCGGGAGTAAAGTCAAAACCGGAAGAGGAAAAACTAACTTCAGTGGCAAAGACAAAAATCTATTATCATCTGGGAAACAGATATCCCATAGCGGTCTACAAGATCGTGATGTCGATCGTAAAACTTCTGTATTGATGACTTCAAATAATTGGTATCGTACCCTTTCGTAAGTAGCCTATTTGTAAGCAACCGAGCTCTATTAAGGTAGTCACTGTGTCGACCACAGGCAGAACATGCAAAAGTCTCTTTTCACGGTAGTCTTAAGGATTTAAAATTATAAATCAAAAGCCAAAAAAACTTACCATGAAAATTGATTTTCAGCACTGGACTACCGGGCCGGTAAATACCCCCCAGGAACTGATAGTCAGAGGCCTCAACAGTGGTGATAAGTAACTTAATCTCAATTTCAAAAACGTGTGTCTGTTCATTGAAGACGTGAAGACATCGAATTTAATAAAATATATGTTTTGTTATTTTAGTAACAATCTTCTATTTTAAGTTTTAAAAAAAGACTCGAAACCAGGTAACGTGTTTTTTTTTTTGTGTATCGCCTGCTAAGAACCTGCTGAAATAACAAAATACCGAGATTACTGTGAATTTAGGTTCTGCAAATGCGCATTTCGACAACTTATGTCTCATCAGTGCAGATCGAAATCAAAAGATTTGGAAATCCATGAACCGAAATATGTGTAAGAACTGATAGAGAACAAATTACAATGTCAAAGTATTTAAATGTAAACAACATTTTGAAAAATAAAAGGGAAATATTTTATTATCATTAAGAATGAGATAATACAGATCTCGTATTTCTAGCTAATAACCAGCTGCATAGATTGTCATTTAAGATGTGTTTAATAAATTAGCTGATTTTTCAAAAAATTGTATTCAAAATATAACTTTATGCTTTTCTTTAACATTTAAGGAAAATGATGAGTACTTTACAGAAGTGCATATTTTTCTGTAACTGGGATTAGAAAACTAACAAAAAATGTCTACATTTACAGCATTTACAGAAACATGCATATGTAAAAGCTAAATTTATAGTATAGAAAGTGAGAACCGAATCGTCAGACTAAAGCGAATAATCCAAGGACAATAGCAACATCGGAAAAACAAAGAAACAAAAACATAACATGAGTACAACACAGAAAAGAAAAATGAAAACACACACACACAAAGAAGGATGAATAACACGGACCCAATAAAAACATGGATGAGATCAGGTGTACCGGTAGAGCAAGCAACTCCTACTTCTAATAAGACACCGGTCGTATTGAACATGTTAAACTTCGGTACTTTGTTATTTATTACCACCTGGTTGATGCCTCTGTTCGTGGACTCTTAGTCTTCGAGGGTATTAACCAACCAAGTAGTCAGTACTTCAGTGCTTACCCGAAAACTGATTTTATCTGGAAACTTGTTATATCTTAATTTTGCATAATTTTTAGAACAGAGACGTATCTCCCTCTTGTAAAGCTGTTTTTTGGCTTTTCGTTTAGATTCTTTTTGTTATTTTCTCTCTGTCAGATTTCACAATTTTTTGGTTTATGGTCGTACAGTATTTTGATTTGATCTGAACTAAGTTGTCGAAATTGCCATATGCAGAAACTTAATTTACAGTAACTTCGGTATTTTGGTATTTATTTTCAAAAAACAGATGATACTGTTAGCAAGCCATTGGTTTTTTTATTTAGTTAAATGCTTTATTGTGAAGTTGAATGCAGTGTAATATTAAAGATGAAGTGGCGTTTTGTTTTCAAGTAAATAATGGAGTGAAGCGGCGAGCACTCTTTGACCCATCTTTCTAGATTACGTTTTGCTATGTGCTTTTCTTTTATATGATAGTGGTCATTGAGTTAATAGTCTACCTGTATTGGGTTTTATTCGCATGTTTATTATTCTATAGGGAAACGGAATAGAGAAAGGGGAGGTTTGGGTACCCACAAACCGGTTTAACCCTACCATCGGCTTTTGCTAGTGCCGGTACCAGTCCGGCTACCCCGAGTTAGTTTCTCTCTGTCAGATTTTACAATTTTTTGGTTTATGGTCTTACTATATTTTGATTTGACCTGAACTGACTAAGTTGTCGAAATTGCCATATGCAGAAACTCAGTTTACAGTAACTTCGATTGTTTGGTATTTATTTTACAAAAAAACAGACGATACTGTTAACATGCCATTGTTTTTTTTAATTTAGTTAAATGCTTTATTGTAAAGTTGAATGCGGTATAATATTAAAGATGAAGTAGCGTTTTGTTTTCAAGTAAATAATGGAGTGAAGCGGCGGGCACTCTTTGACCCATCTTTCTTGATTACGTTTTGTCATGCGCTTTTCTTTTCCAAGATAGTGGTCATTGAGTTAGTAGTCTACCTGTATGGGTTACATTCGCATGTTTATTATACTATAGGAAAACGGGATAGAGAAAGGGAACCCACAAACCGGTTTAACCCTACCACTGGCTTTTGCTAGTGCCGGTACCAAGTCCGGCTACCCCGAGTTCCTATAGTTGATTATGATTGTCTCTTGTTTTCATTATTGTTTTTCTAGTGCAGTTCGCTTGTAAATTGTGGCATGTGATTGTAGGTGTTTACTGTTATCCTGTTTTTGTAAGGAAAGGTATATATATTTATTTTATCATAAAAAAGGCTTAGCTGATGATATTAAACAATTGAATATTAAAGTATATTTTGAAGTTAGAATTTTGGTGAATCATTTTAATTTTATAATATTGTACTGAAAGAAATGAGAGAGACTTACGATTTTTACTGGATGAATTAGATAACGTAATAATATTTTTTTAATGTAAATTTTGATAAATCTAATAAATAAATAAAATGTGATAGTAATTGTTTCAAATTATAATGGTTTTGGACTGTTATAAATAAATCATCTAGATTATTCTATCAGGAAAGTATCTGGTTAATAACCTCAATCATAAAAATCTTTTGGCGTATTTTTATTTTGTTTTGTTTATTTTTTTTACTTTTTATTATGATATTTTTGTTGTAGTTTTTGTTTTGTTTTGTTTTTATTTTTTATTTTATTTTATTATTTTATTTTTTTTTTTTGGGGGGGGNNNNGTTATATGAATATATATACAAATTTTAATATTTAATGTAAGGAAAGTATAAATATAGTGAAATGTCCTATCCCATGGTTCCTCTTTAAAATCGTCGTTAGCGCTTGGGACAGAATAGTTTATTTGCTACTGTATTTGAGTAATGTTTTATATTGTTGTCATATTTTTCTTTGTATTATGTGAGTTGGGCTCCAAATGTGTAACTTATAAAATTGGAATTATCAACAAAGAATTAAATTCAATTAAATATAAAATAGATAATGAAAATTCGTAAATGCCATCAGAAACCTCAAAATGTTAGTGACCGTAACAAATTGATTAAAATATAGAGGGTCCATTTCAAGGTCTATCATAATCAAGGTGAAATGTAAAAAAAAACTTACCCTTTGGACGGCTTAAAATGACTGCAAATGGAAATTACTTAAAATCATGTCTTAGAATATACTATATCAAATCATTTGAATGACATGAAATGATCGATCACAATCATTAGAAGTTATACTTTTCAGTATTTCAATTTGCATATGGCTGCATTTCTTTTCTTTTTATCAAGGTTAGACAAATTTTTAAACAGAACTTTAGATTTATGGGAGAATTATTGATACTTTCAACTCAAGACATGTACAAATCATCAATACTATAAACATATGTGTAATCTGTAAGATAGATTACTTTTTGTATTTTATGTCAATTTAATTGATAAAATATAACTTTCTGACTTGAATAATACTGTACATTTCATTTGTACTGTCTAATCTTATACAGAAATAATTATACGACTCTGACTCTGGTGGTAAACAAACTGTTCCTCTACGCAGATTTTTTTTTCTTGTTTTAAAAATATGATAGTGTCGAAATTTGCATATTTCAAGCATAGTACGGAAATTTGGAGTTTATCCTATCCTACGAAAAAAGTTTTTATGACATACCTAAAAACTAAAACATTTTTTTTTTCATTTCGGTAAATTTCGGTAAATTTCATCAATCAGGGACAAATAATTTTTGAAATATTTGCATGTACATTTTTTCGCCAATTGAAAAATTTACTTTCGCTCAAAACGAATTTATAACTGTATTACTCCAAAATGGCATTTCTTTAGGAGTTTAAGGAAATTAAAATTTCAATCAGATACATTTTTGCGATCAATGTTTTGTTTTGAAAACGACTGTTTGTGCTAAAACGAATTTATAATGTACGGTTGCTGGTTTGAATTCTTGAAACGTCTAGTGTTTGGGAGTTTCAGGAAATTTACCGAAATTTCAAATTTTGGAAAATTTTCAGATTTTCTCATAGAGTGCTAGGATATATTTTGGAATTCTATCTTGAAACTGACTTTTTTAATACATTTTATTGAATAAATTTTAACATCAATACTGAAACAACCAAAAATCATAAATCAGTGAAATCAGTCATTTTCAATATTTGTTTTTTTTATCATTATTTTGGTAAAATTTCTGAAAATAAAGAAAAACAAACACGAAAACCCCCCAAAAAGAAAGAAAGAAAAAAAATCAATATTCAAGACAAAAAAAAAAAAGAAAAAAAGAAAATTTTCTACTTTTCAACCATACAGTTAAAATACGTTTAAATGAGATAAATCATTTTGTGGAAGCATTTTCTGTAAATTAGTAATTTTCATTTATCAGATTGCAAAAAATTAAGATACTGATTTTGTGAAATTTCCAGAAACTCAAAGGCAGGGTTTTCGGAATTCTACCAAAAATTTGAATATATTTAAGTGGAATAAATAATTTCTCCAATAGTTGGATTGCAAAAATCTTTGACTTTGTTAGTTGGAATTTAACTTGCAAAGTGCACGGGTATCTGTTGTTTATGACATCCAGATCTAGTTATTCATGTAATGGGTTTGTAGTTGCTCTACATTAATTACATAGGATATGTTTTGCCTTTCTCATATCAAACTTAAGAGGCCGTTTTTTTGTTGCCTTCACCTAATGTATGACCGACACCAATGAATCAATATATATCCGTTGCCTTGCATCTGCCTATCTGTCCGTCTGTTTGTCTTTATAGCATCAAAATTATGCATTATCCGCATCTGTTCCTAAACCGCTTGGTAAATTTCAACCCGTTTCCAGGAATGCATCAGTAATATATTGCAGAAGAGCAACCAGTATTTTGTTCTTCTTTATTTTTACTTTATTTCTCCAGACTTCTATGCCATCATTGTATTAGCTTTCTTCTTTAAGCATATGGTTGGTGGTGGTGGTTATGTTTCCATTATTCGCATCTCCTACTAGGCTGCTCGGTATTTTTAAGCCAAACTTGTGTGAATTTTTAGAAATGCTTCAGTTTATATTGCAGCTGTGAGCTGAAAACTATTGTTATCTTTGTTAGTATTGTTTTCACAAATGTATGATAAATTTTGATTCTTAGTCCATGGAATATTGACAGTTACAGGAAAAAAAGAACACATTTTTATATATTAAAAACTAATTCGATCTTATTTTTACACTGATTTCTCGTTTTTTTTTTATCTTCGCTTATCTTTTCTTTGGTCTTTATTTAAGTACGGATCCGTAAGTTGATATGTCACATGACCACACCATGCAAAAAATGAATTCATTAAATTTTCTTTTTGAGTAATCCGGGACTCTATTAAGAAAACCAAGCACTAGGGCAAGCTCCATGTTGTTTCAGTTTTGGTAAACATTTCAAAGAAAGTCGTTTTTGAATATAAGAAACTAATTAAAACTTTTTTCAGTCTGTTTTTAACAGATTGTTTTCTAGCAAAACACTGGCAAAAATCGTTTTATAATTTCCTCTTATTCTGATCCATTATTAGATTTGTAAACCAATTTCTTTGCTGCCCTGCTCCTCATATTAAACATAAACAGACTGGACGATCGACACCTAGGGATCACTATACGTCGTCTTGCGTCCGTCCATCTGTGGGTCTGTTTGTCTCAATGGTATCAGATGTATAACATTATCCGCTTATCCTGTTTAATGCAAAATTTGTACCCTGAAATAGGCCGTTTAGAAATGACTTCATTAGTTATCATTTCTTGACAACGCTTACAAACTCGCTATATAAATTGAAATCCTTTGAAAAGTCTTTATAAAGTATGAAGTAATAAAGTAGAGCAATCAGTATCGGTTCACCAAGGAAAAAGGTGAGTCGTTGTGCGCTCAAAATAAAGCTTAAATGTTTCGCAGACACAATAAAAAAGAAATAACTGTGAACAACACGTCATGTTATTATGCGGTGAACTCTGTATTTTTTTCGGAGATTTATGTAAGGAATAAAATATTAACTTATTCATACAACAATATTGGGAGGATGGGTTAATTCGTTCTTCCCTTGCAAAAATGATTTTGAAGTCTTGGAGATCAGTAAAATTTCATCCAATTCTGAGTGTCATGCCCTTTTCCCGTTTCCATATCAAAGGTCACCATTTAGAAGTCTTGGAGACCAGAAAATAATTCTACACATGTCAGGCAATCTTCAAATTCTGAGCACTTTGCGTTTTCCCGCCTTTTTTTCCCGTTTCTATGACAACGGTCACGATTTTGAACTCTTGAGACCAGAAGCTAATTCTGTTTTTCCGTTTTCCGTTTCCATGGGTGCCATTTTTGGAACATCTGAAGCAAATATGCACAACTTCAGATGATGTTGCAACTTCCCCATTAACTTTCAATACCCTAGCTCTAACCAGTTCTGCGAACTGGCCATACAAAAATGGGATGATTTTCTAGCCTTTCTTCTGTTTCCTTGGCAACGGTGACCATTTTGAAAATTCCTAGACTGAAATGCACATTTTGGGATGGGGTTCCATCTTCCTGTGAAGTTTGGTTAAGATTGGATGAGTAGTGTCTAAGAAACAAAAGTCTCAACAAAACATGGTAGAATATACATGTATTATGGAATATTGAAAAATAGAGAAAGATAAAATGCATTTCATAGGTATACAATATGGATCAATATGGATAACAAAATCTCGAATGATGAATTTAGTTTAGTTTAGCATAGTTAAAACGCACAAATTAAAAGCAGTTTGTTAGGAATTGTAGATAACGAATTCATAAACTAAGATGAAAATTCATAAACTTAGGGAATCAGTAAGCTAAAATAGGATAGTTCAATGATAGCATCAAAATCTTGTCAGAAAACAAGAAGTTTGTAAAGAACCAAGACCAAGAGACTATCGCTTTGATGCCTTAGACACATTCAGATGGACGGACGGATACAAGATAGTGATTCCTTTGCTAGGTGCAAGTGATATAAAAATTGTTTTTAATCATTTGCTTATTTGAAATAATTTTTCGATGAACCGAAATAGTACATTGATAAAATGACCTAACGTTTCGAAGTAAAACGTTCATATTGTCGATAAAATATAGTGAAGCCTAACGAGACGACCGTCAAGAAAACAAAATAACACCACTCAGAAATAAGCAAACGAAAATTAGGACATAAACGTTTCAAAGAAGCTATAACGTTGATTTATTTTCTTATTACATGTACCTCCGGCTGAGCTCAATAATAGATGTCCTTGGTACTGGATTTGGCTTCCTATTTTGATATTTTTGGTAATGAGTTCTTCTTTTTGGACAACTTTTGGATTATGGCTTTCCATATTATTTCATTTTAATGCTGCTGATGACAGGTTACTCCTTGAAACACGTGTACAGCATAAC
>MJUU01044579.1:17064-40335 GCA_002080025.1 Modiolus philippinarum | reverse complement strand
TTTATTTTAACGTCTAGTTTCGTTTTTTCAGCATAATTTAAAATATATATATATATATATAACATTTCTTGAAATGAGAAGTTAGAATGTTTACACATTTTCGTTGTTATTTCTGCAAACTTCAAGTTTTCAAATGTTTTCTGCATGATATAACTGAGTATCTATTGACCTTATATTATTTAGTTTTTGTGCAAATCAACCTATGATTTCTTAATGCTGTTTTCGTCTATACTCGAACGTATTTCTTGTCTTCAAGTGAAAATAACACATTGACAAATTTATTGAAAGAAATTTAGTGACAACACATTTTCAAATAACATAACAATATTGGTAACAGTTTAGTGTCGATGTATAAGACCAGTTCAGATTAGAAAACCATATTGGTAACAATTTAGTGATAGTCAAATACCAATAAGAAAACTATATTGGTAACAATTGAATGACAGTGTGTTATACCAGTTCAGATAAGGAAACTGTATTGGTAACAAATAAATGACAGTAAATTAGATCAGTTTCAATAAGAAAAAAAGTAACGAATTATTGATCTTACTTTGGACCAGTTCAGATAAAGATAAGAAAAAAACTATATTTGTAGCATGTTAGTGACAGTACACTAGAACTTTTCTGATAACAAGTTAGTGACACTTCCAATAAGACATCTTTATTGGTAACAATTAAGTGACAGTTAGACCAGTTCCTAAAATAAAAATATACTGACAACAATTAATGACGATACATTTACCAGTTCGATTAAGAAAACTTCTGTAACATACCTTCACTGCTGCCTAGATCGTAGTTCCAACCTGAAAAATACAACAAATTATTCACAATTAACAGGTAAAGTAAGATGTTTGCAGAAAGGTAAAGTGTAGTACTTACCAGAATTGTTACATCGTAGGAGTATAGATCTTTCGAGTATTTTTCTTTCATTTTCACTGAGTAGACATAAATTGTCGAAATAAACCATGCATACATCAAATCTGTTTAGAACTCATATTTGCTCTCTTGTTATTTCTTTTAATTGAAATTGTGCTTCATCCTTAACTGGTTTGTTTTTTTTCTACTTTTATATATATTTCTTTTTGGAAAAGCAAAATGCATAAATGCTTCAAAATAATTTTTAAAATATTAAATATTTCTTGAAACTCTAAAGCACTTTTCATGCCAGTTTCTTTTTATTTAATGCCGTTTTCATCCAAAATGGACGGAGTAGTGGTCTTTTCTCGTTAATGTATGTACCTTCTATCCCTTTTCTTTCAAAGATAAGCTAGCTAGTGTTAGTATAACATGTATAACGTATCGTGCAACTGGAACTTGCTCAAAGAATGCTTATTCATGAAATATGATGTAACTCTTGAGAAATGTCAATTCTAAGATATAACAAGAGCTGTCACCGAATGGCACCCAAATATACCCCCCGCTCAGTGAACCGTAGATCGATATGGTAAGTGCAAATTTAAGTTGGTGTGGACACAATACAGGTGTGGACACAGTGCAAGTATGGACACAATACAAGTACGGACACAATGATAATCTTTAAGAAAGAAATTTTCACAAGAGTTCCAATGAAAATACTCTGTGGAAATCGGACAACTCCAAACTGCCGTTGGGTGTGGGGTTTTCTCATGGTTCATTGGAGATCTTATGGTGGCTTTGAGTTGTTGTTGCTCCCCTTTGGGTGGTTGTCTCTTTGACACATTCCCCGTTTCCCTTCTTTTTTCTAAATATCAAATTCATATTTGACATTTTACACAAAAATCATAAGCATTAGAGAAATTTCATACAACACTTTGAAAAAAACTTTTCATGGGGAGTACAATGAAAAACCTGTGTCTCGCAAAGATAGGAATCAACGAAAATCACAGTCAAATTTCCTCCCCTTCCTGGGTTTGTACGATAATTACATTCCTTCATGCACATCTCCATATAGTGTCCTTCCTTGGTCTTAAGTTTCATTTAAATCCTTCAAGTGGTTTAAGAGGAGTTGTACTTATGAGGTTACCCATACAAAGGGAATCAACCAAAAGTCAATGTCGAATTATCTACCCTTCTTGCCTTTGGACAATAATTATATTGCTTCATGCACATCTCCATATAGTGTTGTTCCTTTGTGTAAAGCTTCATCAAAATTCTTTACGTGGTTTAAGAGGAGTTGCGGTTACGAGATAACCCATACAAATTGGATCAATAAAAAGTAAAGTCCAATTATCTCCCCTTCCTGGTTTCGGACAATAATTATATTCCTTCGTGCATATTTCCATTTAGTATTCTTCCTTTGTGTAAATATTCAACAAAATCCTTTACGTGGTTTAAGAGGAGTTGCGCTTACAAGGTAACCCATACATAGGGAATCAACCAAAAGTCAAAGTCGAATTATTTCCCCTTCCTGGTTTCGGACAATAATTATATTCCTTCATGCACATCTCCATAAAGTGTCCTTCCTTTGTGTAAAGTTTATCAAATCCTTCAAGTAGTTTAAGAGGAGATGCACCTACAAGAAGTGTGGACAGACGGACAGACAGACAGACAGGATGATTCCTATATACCCCCGAACTTTGTATGCGGGGGTATAAAAAAGTAGAATAAATACTCTAGAACTGGTAAAATGGGCGTCGCAACTGTACACTGTGCAAAGGTTGCTACCTTTGATAGTTTTTATTTACTGTTTATATTTTAATTTTCGCAAATGCTTATATTTGCAGTTTATGAAAGATCGACTTATTTCCAGGTATTAATTTTCACGGTTTTCAATTTTAAAATCTTATTTTCACGGGTCCTTTTTTCGCGTTCAAGAGCAAACCGCGAAAACAGCGAAAATAAATACTTTTACAGAATCACACGTTACAAAATTAAGAGGGGTTACAACACTATTTTTAGTGAAATAAACATTAGATGGTTTTAGTCACGTAAGATGTTTGTTGTTTTGCAACTTTTGAGATCTGTTTTCCTTGTTACGTTGTATTGTGTTGCCTTTTATTTTATTGGTGCGATGCAAATCATTTATGAATGATTTTTTAAAGAACGGGGGAAAGAATATTCGAGTTGGTATGTGCAGCATGGTCTATATCAAATACCATAATACAAAAGTTTTCGCTCTTTTTATTTTAACAGATATCCTTTCGTAAAATATATATCACTATAATGCCCGCTAGTACCATTGGATACGATGTAGTAAGATTAAATGTTCAGGCGAGATTTGTTTTGCTCTGTTTGTTTGTTTTGATATATATTTTCAATTCGATTGCATTTATATTAATTTGCAATAGAAAATCTTCAAAAAGGGGGTAATAACAAAGCTACCGATCAGAATTGTCAAGAGCTCAAGTCCAAGAAGAAAACAGACAAAGCAATTGTAAAACCATCGGAAAGTTTGTCTACCGCAATGATCCTGAGTTTGTAAAGACATTTCAAAAGAAATTATGGGTTAAACCGGTTTTATTGGGCGTCAAACCTCCCTTTCAATTGCAATAATGTCTGGTAGCAACTCGACAACAACTGCTATTGAAAGGTCGTAGGCCTTGAAATGTAATGTCGTCCCAATTATAAGTAAAAATTGAATTTTGAATCACAAAAACTTCAAATTTTCCAATAGGGGCCTTATATCTATTAAAAACGTATGAGACGATTTTTTTCGAACAATTAGGCGGCCACGTAGTTTACTGTGTCTAATGAGAAATAATCATAAATATGTTTATATTATTTGACCTTGATGTTTATTTCAAATTCAATGATGTTTTCATAAATCTTATGTGTTAATGACTTTTACGCACTATTTGTATATTGAATACATATAAATCAGTGAGATGTTTATAGACTTATAGGCATTTAGTGCAAAAAATATGATGTCGTATGGAAAATTATACTTATAATAAGATTCTTAAAGAGTAGAATTGTAAAGCACTTGGTACATGTTTATAATTTTTGATTTCAAATAAATGCGCCTAAAGTGGGTTGAAAGCGATAGTTTGATATACTTTTTGTTTGTTTAAACTATTGTTGTTGAAATATTTAAAAGTTCCAGCAGTTGACATTAATTTAATTGTGCAAATGCTATATAACCTTGTGGAGCAAATGAAAAACTCCAGTTTTTCAAAAATAAGTGCAAATGCAATGCACCTGAATGGTGCATGCCGTATGTCTGACGGCCATACGCTCATTTTGAAATTATACTTTACAACTGAACTCTGACTTGAACAGAAACCTGCCTCAAGAAAAAGGGAATGTATGTAGACTCCTTTCTCTCATTTACTTAATATTTTGATACAACCGTTCAAAGGCACACGATTGGTAGGGTTCCGAAAAAGATCGTTCCACACTATTATAATCGTTTTTGTTTTGGGGAATTAAAAAATCTCCCCCTTTTCATGAAGCCGAATAAGAACGCCGATTTAAAATTTTCGTTATTTCAGTTTTGTTAATACCTTGACGATTTTGAATATTCACCACACTTTTGTGGGTCATGATTGTTTTATTATATCATAAGCACATTGGAAATGGTATTGCAAATGAGTACTTGGGGCCGACTTTAGACCTCTGGTGTGGATCTTAGGGGTGATAATCCACCCTGGCGGTAGGGTGGGGGTAAGGATGGGTGCATTAGCTATCATTTAGCCAACGGACGACGAAAGCTTTGCCGTAGGGAACATTTTGAAATCCTTCAAACTTGTTGCAGTATCCTGCAAATGAGTACTTGGGCCGACTTCGGACCTCTGGTGTGGATCTTAGGGGAGCTAACCCACCCTGGCAATGAACGGATATGGAATAAAAATCAAATTCAAAAATTTGAAAATGTATCCATATGAGATATTTTCTAAAGAAATATAGAGAGCATAAAGAGAGCAGGGTTTCAATTTTATCATCTGGGTTGTTTACTGGATATTGAATAAATTTACAGGATTATTCCCCGAAAGTTTACCGTTAATTTCTGGGGTTACTAACCGAGGGTTATTCCAAGGAAGCCAAATTTATTGGAAATTCTCGGTGAATACTGGTAATATGGTTAATACGCCAATGATGTATCTTTCCAGAGTTACTGGCATAATAGAAAATACGCCAAGATTAATTAATGTCATGTGACTATGTCTAATGCCAATAGAATTGATTCTTTATAATGTAAATAAAAGCTTTTGGAATATGACATCAGCCTATTTCAGAAGCAATTTACATGAAAAAGATAAAAAAAACATAGGCAACTATTATGCAACATTTATAGATATAGATGAGATTATAATTAATATAGCAAAAATAACAGGAAACATTTACAATGGCTGGAAATTACAATCACATGCCACAATCTACTAGGAAACTGCACAAGAAAAATAATAAAAATACAAAAGACGAACGTAGAGAAAGATAGGAACTCGGGATAGCCGGACTTGGTACCGGCACTAGCAAGAGCTAGCGGTAGTGTTAAACCGGTTTATGGGTACCCAAATCTCCTCTTTCTCTATCCCGTTTCTCTATAGTATAACAAGCAAACAAATAAAACCCAATACAGGTAGACTACTAACTCCTAGACCACAATCTTGAGATAGAAAGAATAAGACAAAACGTCATTTTGAAAGATGGATCAAGGAATGTTCGCCGCTAAACTGCCGGCTAGCTCGAGGAGCCTAGTCTGCTGTTAAAACACTGTCGCACTACGGTAGAAAAATCAAATTCAAAACTTCCCGAATGGTTTGGTAAAGAATCATCATGTATTTCAGTAGACATTGACAGTATCAGTGAGATATATTGAGAGTATAGTCTGTATTTCTAACATATTGTCATGTTGTTATTTTTTATTAATTTACTAATTTTCGGCTTTGTGCTATTAAAAATTCATTTAAAACCGAAAATATGGATTAACAGACGCATGTGTGTTTAGTTTACAGTGTTAAAATTTTATTTTGTATGCATAATCTATTATTTTATTAATTTGGTCTTAAACATCTTTTAATTTATTCTTGTATTGCATAATCCAAACTATACATTATGTTAATTTCTATACAAAATTTATTGCTTCATCAACAAAAAATTATGAGGCACAATCTGATCTGTACTGACAGGACTATGCATTTAATATCAGTCAAATAATTCGGGCCATGATATTTATGTGTGATAGCTTGCCAAATCTGGAAATATTACATCCTAGTTTGTTCTTGTTGACATATATGATTATATACGATAAAACAAATAAAGAAACACTTTTTAAAAACTAACTATATCTAAACTTTATTAATCTTTGAAGCGCGGTGACTAATTTTCTTCGCGCAAAATACTTCAATAGTACCAGCGTGGGGTTCAAAAGTTAATACAATGATCTTAGTATTTTTAGGATGATCCTATGGTTATTTTTCATGCACTCAATATGCAAACTTACGTAGAGAATAATAGGACCACCTTAACTGGCTCCCTGTTTGTCTTGAACGAATGATAAAACAGAACTTATCAATTTGTAAATTAAACACGTTTTTCAAAATCCAAAAATCCAAAAGAGAGTTGGAATTTGGCAAACCAAATTCATCGAGTACATATTCGAAAGCCTAATTGTATTTGTATCATTTTGTCAAGTCCGAGTTGTCTGTTCTTTGAGCTAAATTGTGGTATTATAAGACATATTTCTGCAGAGTTTATTGTCAACAGTTAAGTCCGCGAATTAAGAGACTGTTGGGAAGATATGATTTTGGAAGCTATAATTTAAATGACAGATTATTTAGGAGTTTTACGCCCAGTGAGCAATGTTTTAGCTATATCAGGACAAGACCAAGTTAATCGATTTGAAAATTTTATTAGAAATAAGGAATAAGGTGGAAGAGTCAACCGGACCAACAAGTTTTGATTTGATAACCAATGGACCAAGCGAGCCGTCTCTAAAGACCCTAGCGAGTCTTCTGTTGTATGGAGAAATATTGAAGAGTGTTTTATGCTGCATCTAACTACGCGCTTCTCAACACAGTTTCGTCTACAATGGTTCGCGACAATGACGTGATAAGCCCCGCGTAGATAAGACATTTCCTTATCCACTGCCTAGCAGCTTTGTAGACGGAGCCACTGAAAACCTATTCTGATGAGGACCATAATTTGAATATATCTTGTTCGGCACATCACGTTACTATATAATACAAATGATAATTCAAAATATAACCATTTTATAGAATTTTTTGAACTTGTCAATAAATTCAACAATTCTTCGGCAAAGAACATAATACTATAATTGTATGATAGTCGTACGTGTGTCAATTAGAAAAAATACTGAATTAAAATCAAAATAAAATGAATTGTCAACCTATTATCATCGCCGTTTTAATGCCATACAAAATGCAAATTATTCTATTCGCCAATATAATTAAAATGTTAAATTATATATTTCCTTTAACAAGTATGAATCAATGATGTGAGGATTGTATTTGATATAAAATTATTAAATGTTAAGGAGGGAAAACGAAAAGCTGTAAACTTCACTGAAGAACATGTCGACATTGTAAGACTTAAACCCAAAACATTTATATACCTTGATATTTTGATATATTCTTAGTATAAGCGGATTGCTTCTCTATACAAGAGGGCGTTTGACATGGGGGAAGCTATTCTCGTGAGGCGATAAGAAAGAAATGCGAAAATGCCGAAAACTCGAACATACATGAAATTTAACAGTGTAAATTTGAAGAAAAAAAAAGTTATTTTAAGCAGGAACTCTCAAGGAACTTAAAAAAAAATGCTGCATATATCTCATACAAAAAGTAATGAAAGAAACGGACTAGCAAGAAAAAATAATTCCTTCTGGTATTGTGTGGCTAAATCGATAAGGATACGATATACATGTTATATGAAATATACATAAGTGGAAGCATCGACAAGTCAACACAAACCCTTTTTCATGTCATTGCTTACTGACTTTCTCGTTTCAATATTATGTGATAGCTTTCTTTGCAGAAATTGACATTAAAAGTAGTATTGAAAAAAAAATGAATATTATCCTTTGGTAAAGGAATGTGCTGAATTAGAATTGGTTATATAAATGGTACCCCCCTCCGAAAAGAAAATGTGAAAAAAATTCTAATGAGAAATTTCAGAGCTAATGAATTTAAAAGCTTCGACCCATGAAGGTAAGAGGTCCTTTTGGTACCCCCACAATGTATCTCTTTGTTTATTCCGTCATCCAAAGGGGTGCCATATGGAACTCTTTCCCCCATGAAAACATCGCAAAACTTTCTGAGCAGACGGAAATAAATATTAATGAGAACCCCAGTATGCAACCAATCAAACAAACGTCTGGTATAATAAAAATACAAGTGACAAAACTGTTAGATTGTTCAGTGAATGCTATGCTACTATATGAATAACATATAGCTGGGAGGGTGACAGAGCAGTTTGTTACCCCGAAAAAACATTGTCAACCGATGCTTCGCATCGGTTAACAATGTTTTTCGAGGGGTAACAATCTACTCTGTCACCCTCAAAGCTATATGTTATTTATTTTCTTATACTGAATATTACTTTGAATTCAATCACTTATTGAAAATCACTGGACCATGAACAGAGGGTAACAGTGCAAAAATTGTTACCCTCTCAGCCTTGTGACAATTTTAGTGAATGTTACCCTGGCAGCTTTAATAAATTTCTTACATATGATAGATTGAATTGTGAAATTAATTTTTGTTAAGGAAAAATCTTCTAAAGTATAATCAAATAAAATAACGTGTATTTTACAATACTACATTCGTTCTATCATAAAACGATATACCCTTAAAAATTCGCTTTCATTTGGTGAAATTTATAACAAAAATGTATTGAACAGATTGGAAATAACATCAGAATAAGCAGTGAATACTTCACAAGAGGTAGCCGTAATATTTCAGCATCTCTAAAACTTAAGCATTATAGATTGAATGACTTAACATTTATTAACCAAGACCGAAGTGCGTGGACCTTGCCATATTGGCAAAATTACTTTGACGTCGTGCGTAAACATTGTGCATAATCTTAAAATTAGTCAAAATTGAAACTTTTTTATTTGTTATTAAGTATATTTCATTTAAAAGTAATACATTCTAGCTTTATGAACTTGCGTTATAACGTCGTTGAATGGCCTGCACACATATTTGTATAAGAAGATGGATTTTTATTCTGATAACTGAAAGTCAGTTGTTGTTTCCTGTACGAGCCTAAGAACATGAGAAAAAGATTGCTTTTAGTTTTGTTCCTTAAATTATATAATATTGAATTCTCAAATAGAATAAAATTGCTTTGTCAATTACACCTGATGGTACACACTCTGTGTGTTTTATTTTCATGACAGATTAAAAGCATCTACTTATCTAACATCTTTAATTCAAGTATTGACAAAAGGCGGCTAACTTACTGATGAAATTCATCTCTTGTCTTGGGAAAATTATGATCATATTTGTCACTCATGCACGTGTATTTTTTTTATTTCACTTCGGTGCAATTTTGACATAAAGAATCGACAATTTAGTCGGACTACAATATAGTGTTTAACCAGCAGACTAGGTTCCTTTAGCTAACCGACAGTTGAGCGTAGACCACTGTTTGACTTGTCTTTTGTCTTATATTTTTCTTTTTCAAGATAGTGGTATTAGAGTTAGTAGCCTACCTGTATTGGGTTTTATTCGTATGTTTATTATACTATAGGGAAACGGGATAGAGAAAGGAGAGGTTTGGGTACCCATAAACGGGTTTAACCCCTGGCTTTTCTATTGCCGGTACCAATTCCGGTTATCTTGAGTTCCTTTCTTTATTTGTTTTTGTTCCTTGTCTTCATTAGTGTCTAGGGCAGTTCGCTTGTGAATTGTGGCATGTGATTGTAATTTTCGGCCGTTGTAGGTGTTTACTGTTACCCTTTATTATTTTAAAACATATTTATTAGTATTTATAAGTATATAAGATACCATGAACCTACAAAATATATGATCCACCTCCCTTTATCCTATTTTATTTTCTTATATATCATCACATGTGAATGTTTTTCCACAGATGCATTTTGCATTTTTAAAACGCATACACATATACCATTCTCATTAAGGCCATTGTATCGAACAACAATTTCTCCGCATAAAGTTAAGGCATTTTTTTTTTTCAAAATGAGACTGAAAACGTTGTTATCCATTCGTAACAATTTAATATTGTAAAAAGGGGCAGTTTACAGACACAAGATACCATGTAGAACAAGGCTCCCTCGGATCTGAACAAACCTTACGAGATCAACGAGTCAATATTTATTTGGTTTACTTGAAGAGTAAGAACACAGTGGTTCATCACTTCCATTAATCTTATTGAGCGTTTATTGTTGACGAGATACACCTGAAAACCTCTATGAAAGTTTGTCGTCTTGGCTAGGGCCGATTAACTCACTTTAATGTATTTTTTGTGTTTCACGAGTCCACTACATCCGGGCTCAACAGGATTGCACTTTATTTTTTTTGCATATTTAGACAGTTTAATAACATACGAAACTTCAAAAAGCATGAGTTCAAAACGAAGAAAAAATCTCGTCTTTTTAGATATTAAAGAGTCATCGGACATTTACAAAAATGATCGCAGTGGATAAAAAGGGAGATGAATTTTAAAAATAAAGACTGTGCATCAATGACATTAAATATCAAAATGGAATACTTCCATGCACACATCTTCTTGTCCTGGTTCATTGGTTGTGCCCGATGGAATGAACGTGGCGGTTTCCAAATTGTACAATATTTGAACGTTTTTACCTTATAACTATTTACCACTACAAACAAACTTAATAAATTCATAATTTTATTTATTCTTTTGACTATATCTTTACCTTAAGCATACCGGGTAGTTATTGTTTGAAGATGCCTCCAATAGTTACTGCGTAAATTTTCCAGCAAATGCACGGTAAATTTGCATCAAGGAGTACACAAATTGCACAAATATTGGAAAATTTGACATTGTTGCTTTATTGACATTTTTATTTCTGTTTCAATCTGTTTGAATATACAATTGTAGTTTAATGACAATAAGTTGTGACATATATTTTTCAAAATTGCAAAAAATATCAATGGAATTTCTTCAGGGATAACAATATAAAATATCAAACAGAATTTTTTTATTTTGAGATATTTTGTCGATCTTAGTCCGTTTGTTCAAAAGATAAAATAAAAATGATATGACTCCGATCAGGCTTTGAAAATCAGGCAAAATTCAGTATTATTCAGCAATATTTACAAAGAATATATAGAGAAATATGACAACATGCTTATTATTAAGCTTTCATCTGAAATAAATATTAAATAGATTTTTTTAATTTTTGATATTTCAGAGATACATTCTTCAGCTATATGTTGAGCTGAAAAAATCTATTATAATATGTCACCGTTTGATTAAGAGAGATATTTTGTTTAGTCAACGAAATAGATATTATTTACAGGAAAAGAAGTGTATGTCGAACTATTATAACGTCACAATGAAAAGGCCAAATAAGGAATATTCCGGCTTGAAAATCAAGTCAATTCCGTATCCGACTCGTGTTTCGTAAATGCGCCAATCGATTGCCCCGTGTATTACTGTCGATCTACCTTAATTTCTGTTTCATTCAAGCTGCATTAATCAAAAAATGGTTGGTATTTAAATTTCACGAATTATGTTGTTCCCGGTCATTGTTTTAGCTTATCTCATGTACGAGATGGTTTGTTGACATCGATACAAAACGGAGGATCGGGCTAGTTTTTGAAACACGCTTACGTATTTTGGATAAACGTACTTATAATATTTTGTTTGTTTGTTTTTTTTGTTTTTTTGTTTTGTTTTTTTATGGATCATTTAATTGATTGAAAATATACATGATAACAACAAAAATTAGGATCATGGGTGAGGAAAATGTGTATATCTACAGTCGTCACACGGACTTTTTTTCATGACGGCAACAGATTCTAGAGAACTTGCTCTTTATTCTTTGAATTTTAAACCTTTCTGGGGAAGATTGATTTATTCTGTCCGTTTCTATAGATGCAACTAATTACTAAAACGACAAAAAATCATTTGATGGGGCTTATTGAATGAATATTACAATTTCCAACCTTCTTTTCTCAGATTGATGCAATTTGGATAACCGGTGAAATTTGGGTATTTGGGTATTCCCACGTTACCTTTTACCAACATTCTCCCTTACGTGTAAGGTCTAGTTTCATTGGTTTTGTCATGTGAATAAATTATGGTTTTGAACCCCATTATGATATTAATAACAATATCGGAGAACAGGTCAATCTTATATAATACTTATAATAAACTCAATAATTTTATTTTCTATACAGTTTTTTTTTAAATATCAAGTCCTAGTTGTTATGACACGCAATTGAAAGCCACTAATTGAGTACAATTGATAAAGAGTCTTTCAAACAAATTTTTTAAGTTATTTCGTAACGTCTTTCAAAAATACAAAGCTTTTCAAAAGTCCCAAAAATCCCCCAAAATTGCACTAACAATTTTGAACTTAGTATAATTATTGTGAACTATATGAATTATTATATTATTTTGTCAATTTCAATGCCATTAAAATTGCATTTCATACTATTCATCAATAGAAATATGGAGTAAACGTCTTTATATACGTGTGTATTAATAATCTGGTTCTGTTGACCTATCATTGCCATTCGTTTGTGTTATTTTCTTTCTCAAGTGTACAAGGTCAGCTTTATTTATATATCGGGTATTACACAAAATATTTTATTGAAAGACATTCATTATGCTAAATAATAGGATTTTTAAAGCGGTAAAGAAGAATTACTTTAAATAAAGTCTGTTTTCCAGAGCTCAACAATCCGTCTATTGCAAAAACAGGATAACAGTAAACACCTACAATGGCCGGAAAATACAATCACATTGATTATTTTTAGTAATTTTTTTTAAATTCGTCGATTAAAAGAACAATTATTTGGCGTTTACTCTCTTTAAATGATAGCACATCCAGAGGACATAGACATGTTTTAACCGATTTTTTGTACATCTTTGACAATAATGCATTACATCTTCAATGGTTATGCATTACAGCAACTATGATAATACAATGAACAATATAATGATATTCGGAAAATGAATTACTTTTTCAATAATAATGTATAATGCATAACATTTTCAATGATAATGTATATACAGCTATAGTACTCATGAATAGGTCCTAATGACCCATAACGGCTCGACGTGTACTTGTGCGTCAAAATCATCAATGTAACAGTCCATGTCGGTCAATGTTACCATAGAATGTATTTATTAAAATTTTGTTTTTGCCCGACATTTTAAAAATTTTATGATTAATTTAATGCATAAGCTTAAAAACATATTCTAACTTGATTTTCTATATCTATTTACTGCAGAAAAGCAGTTTTAGTAAACTATACCGAATTTATTTGAACATTTGAATGAGGTAAATACAAATGCACTTGATATTCTATAAGTAAGTGGTGTTTTTGAGGATTATTCATTGTGTAAATAAGCTTCCTATTCTTAAGACAATGTGTCAACATATGAGTGTTCCTTAAACGATCAAAACACTTGATAGAGACTGCAGCGGGGACAAAAGAATTGCACAAATTTAAACGTCTTCTTATACATGTAAGGACTTCAAGGAAGGTAAATCGTTGGTGATTGACTTCCCCGCTATATTTAAGAAAAATAATAACTAAATTTTCTTCATAGTTATTTCGGTTTTCTGGTCACGTTAAGTAACGTAATACAGAATTCTGAGTTATTGTATACTCTCAGTGACTGACAATAGGCCCAGTGATAATAAATAACTAGAGTAATGACTGTCGGAAACGACAGTGATCCCCACACCCCCTGTTTGACATAGAAAACAGTTATAGACCCTGGGTTTAATTTTTCTTAACATTTTTGAAATTAAACTATTGACAGTCACTATTTTTACCATAAGGAATTAAAGAATATATGGTTGTTAGGCAGAATTCCAAAAAAATAATTATATATAAGTAGTCTTTGAGACTTCCAGGAATTTTACCAAACTTGGAATCATATATTTTGGAAATCAAATTGGTGAAATGTTTCTTCTAATTCCAACAAATTTTTTAACTATGGTTTCAATGTAGAATTCCAAAAATTAGTGGTCTTTGACAATTTCAGGAAATTTACAAAATTTGGAATCAATTATTTTGGAAATCCAATCGGTGAAAATGATTGACCTTATCAAAACAAATGCTAACAGTTTGGTTGCTAGGTAGAATTCCAAAAAATATGTGGTCTTTGACACTTTCAGGAAATTTACCAAAACTGGAATCAAATATTTTTGAAATTCAATTGGTGAAAATGATTGCCCTAATGGAAACAAATTTGCTAGGTAGAATTCGAAAAAATAAGTGGTCTTTGACACTTTCAGGAAATTTTCCAAAATTGGAATCAAATATTTTTGAAATCCAATTGGTGAAAATGATTAACCTTATCAAAACAAATGCTAAAAGTATGGTTGCTAGGTAGAATTCCAAAATATGAGTGGTCTTTGAGACTTTCAGGATATTTACCAAAATTGGAATCACATTTTCGAATTCTAAGGTTTCGGAATTTTTATTTTTTGCCAAATACTTGCCAAAATATAAGATTATATGCCGAAATGTCTAAAAATATCAGTCTTTGACATTTTCAGGAATTTACCAACTTTTGAACCGGAATCAAAATTCTGAAAGCTTATCTCATCTGAAGACTATATGCAACAATTCTGCAACAAAATTAAATCCATAAATCAAAAAATGTAGGATGAGTTTGCGTTGCATGCCATATGTGTCACAATCTACATTTTGTGGTCTTTGTCAAATCGACATCTTGGGGCTTCTTGTTTGCATCAAGATAAATATCAAAAATCCGAAAGCTTATTGCGCATCTACAGACGATATGCAACAATTCTACAACAAAATTAAAAACCTAAATCCAAGAATGTAGAAGGAGTTCGCGTCGCATGCCACATGTGTCAAAATGGACATCTTGGGGCCTCTTGTTTGCACCAAGACCAATATCAAAAATCCGAAAGCTTATTGCGCATCTGCAGCATATATGCAACAGTTCTATAACAAAATTAAAACCCTAAATCCAAAAATGTAGGAGGAGTTCGCGTCGCAAGGATGTGTGACAGACGGACGGACAGACGGACGGACGGACGGACGAGGCCAACGACAATAACAATACAGAAGTTACTGTAAATATAGTGATGAAGAATGTTTGAACACATAATATTATGAGGTTTCAGTGTTTCACTACATTTAGAAGTTGCGTAAATATGTTCAGTTTGTGTGGTCGATTTGTCATTTGCTACATTTTCCGTAACCCATCAGTTATTTTTTTCCATTTTTTTGATAGTTGTTTATTTGTCTTAGTTTGACTTGGATTGAACATACATCTGTACCTGTGAAATTTCAAATCATATGTTTTCAGAAAAAAATATGATATAAATCTTTAACTCTTGTGCTTAATTGCAGAAAATTGACATACAATGTAAAAATAGTACTATTGTTTTCATGTAACAGCTATGTTAACTTAATGTGGGTTAATCCTCAGGTTTAAAATTGAAATTTAATAAGTATTTTTTCAATTCAGGTGTAATGTTGTTATTTTCTTCACACATTTTTTCACATTATTACACTCTTTACGACTTTCACCTTAAAAATGTTGTTATTTAGTTTACATGTACATTATGTATTACAACATTGTACAAAAAGATCATGGCTTTTAAAATGTAACAATTTAAAATGACAATCTAAATGCACTGTTATTTGAAAGCAATACAAAATGTGTATCAATAACTAACTAAAAATAATGAATAACAAAATTTCAGTTGGAAAAGGCATCCTTGATGCATAAAGTATAACGTCATATAAAAGAAACGCTATGTAAGATTAGAAGAAAACGTTGCAGTTTTCATTATCTGTTTTTTTATAAGTCAGTCATCAAATCCATAGAAAGGGCGTAGAACTTGAAAAAATATACGGAAGAAGGTCATTTGACATTGTTATTGAACACTTAAATTTTGTAGCGTTCTGGCTCAATTTTTGCATATTCTTCGTTTGTACTTCTATCATGTCTATGTTGCTATATATGATTTTCATACAATATTTTTCCCTTTTCTGTTCTTTTGTTTCGGTATTCCGATTGTATTCTGCTAATTTTCTTGATGCATTTGCAAACAATAATTCATGATCATTATGAATTTTGCATCTTTCCGTTTGAGTACAAATGCTGAGTTGTTATAAATTTAAAAAAGCGCTTCTAAATGAACGCTTGAAGCAAGAACAAGGTTTCAGTACTTGTAAAAAACCGAAATCGAATTTTGAAACGACGCGATATTTGAACTTGGATTCCAAATTGAATTCTGCAACACAACCGTCTATTTAGAATACTTTAGTAAACGAATAACTGACCAAAAGGAGAGAGAAACGGGAAATAAAAATAAAACAATTTTCTACCTTGTCTTTTTTCTGAGCTTGCCCTTGTATGAAATTGGCTTCATCAAGGTAAAGAAACAAATCGTCCTAAATTGGCGCACACATATTCGTCCCCATAGGTATCCCTATTTTCTTTCGTAATACTCGCCAAGCAAATTTTACAAATATGCTAACAATTAAAATAAGCATTGCGAGGTCTGCATCATACAAATTGTAGATTGATATCGTATATTTCCAGGCCAAATATTCTTTTTTCAGTCTTTTCATATTATAAGAGTCGTAACAGTGGTGACACTTTACTAATTAAGCTAACCTCTCCATGCTCAGATATTGTAATATACATGTACTTTTGTTCAGTACGATCCTTATTTTCCAGAGTACCAGTGTAATATTATGTGTTTCAATACACACCTGAAATCGTTCACTACAAAATGTCTTGAGCGACATTTTCCCCCTCAACACATGCTTTTTTGCTTTAGCGGAGATGTAGCGAAGAGTTGACTCCCATAAAAAAGTTAAAAAGGTAGATCGGTAGTCTTCCGCTATTTTGAATTTGTTACTTAAGCTGTTATGGTATTATCTGCCTTTTAAATATGCAAATATTTTTATTAGTAATGAATTAATCATTACTATATCCATAATACAAAATGCAAAGGACTTACATGGACTTGATTTCACATGCTTTTATCTAATTAAACAAGGTATGGTAACTTGATAATTAGATAAATTGGAAGACGATTTTTGAAAAAGGGAGATAATCTGATAAAAATATTTAACATAGATATCACTATGAAAATTCATATTTTACAAATTACATGGGAAACAAAATCGGTGATCTCCACTTTTCTTTATATTTTTTTGAAAGTATGTTTACAGGGCTAACACATGAGGAAAGTAGAAAGAAATCGATGGACTAGTTTTAAAGAATCAACAATATACCTGTTTTTCCCTATATTCATTAGAAATATTTGATTATTTTGATATCAGTTATTTCAAAATCGAGCAAGGTGACCCCCCCCTTTTTTTATTTCAGTGCTTTTATAAGGAAACTTTCCTGTAAAAATAAAAAAAATCTATGGAAAAAATTTCAAGTACACACAGGTCACAGCCAAACATGCAACACTTAGCTAGAATCCACATTCCAATTAAAGATTTTTTCTTCATACGAAATTCTAAATATATAGTGTATTATATTTAAACCATGAATTCTGTAACGAATATTGAAATTTTCTTTCGGCATAAAATAATAAAGTTTAATGTTTTTCTTTTATCTTTAGTTAAAAAGGGTTTATACATTTGACATGCAAATATGTAAAATAAACATTTTATAATTTGTATTTAATTATAAATACACAATCAATTCAAAATCAAATTTTATGTTTTCCCATATATAAAACTCAAACATACTGTTGAAGAGTTAAATAGTAAACTTGTTAAAGCAAGTTTCAGGTAAAATAAAAATAAATCTATGACGTACATTCTTTTGTCCTAATTCTTAATCACTTTTTAGGAATGGAGATATTTGTCTTGCTAATCTAAATTCATAGAATCTCTAAATGCCCACGGAAATGGTCTCTTAATTGATCTTGGTTAAGAGCTTATTTCTCCCAAAAGGCATTTCAAGTCATATGAATGACGATAACATTTGATAAACAAGTCAAATAAATTGTGGTTTCGATTTTGCCTGAGAAACGTCAAGATAAATAAAAATGGAACAACGGCAGTAGAATACCGAATGGACAAAGCACAAGATTACACAAATCAAAGTCCAGAGACAAGGCAAAAGCAAGAACACCACATGCCCACAAAACACACGAACATTACATATACAACACAAAAAACTAAAGCATTAACAGTGTGAACTCTCAAAAAACAAGAGTAACATCAGGTGCTCCGGAAGGGTAAGCATGTCCTGTCCTGTATACAGCACCCGTCACACGATCAGTGAGGCATGTTTTGAAAGATCTATTAGGTTGCTGATTGGTTATTGTCATTTTCTAACCATGAGACAAACCAATTGAGAACCATGGTACGTGTAACTTCTCTAACCCTCAAACAGTACCAAGGTGAAATTTTGAAAAGCTTTTGTAAACACTTTAGTATTCAAACATGGACAAGGACAAATCGGTACCACAAACATTACTGACGAAGACAAAACTAAAATCTAACAAGACAACACAAAAAAACTAAAGCACTGACAGCGTGAACTCCCATAAAAACCGAGAGCGACATCAGGTGGTCCGGAAGGGTAAGCATGTCCTGCTCTGTATACAGCACCCGTCACGCTGTCAGTGGGTCAATTCAGGGTAAAGTCAAATCCGGGAAGTCGTGAATCTAGCTGAAAATGTCAATTTTCATTTGTGACAATGGCATTTCATATCTATGTATGATGTCGTGGTGACGGCCATAGAATTTCTGAAGGGACGAAAGTAATAAAGGCTGAACATATCCCTGACTCAGCAGTTTTTGTGAGTGCTTTTGCTCTTTCCACAAAGTCACCGTATGTACTGCACGCTCTACAGTAACGAATTAATTGTGAAATATATACTCCATATGCTTGGGATGTAGGTATATTGCTGCAGAGAAAGGGAGAGTTCACTATTGGAAAGTCAAAATCATCACGTTTGTCATATAATCTAGATTTAAGAACACGTCCATGTTCGTCAATGTATAACAAAAGGTCAAGGTATGAAGCAGAATCGGGTGTATCGGTTTTCTCTTTAATTTCAAGTTCACTGGGGTAGATGCGATGTAAATATTCTTTAAATCTTAGGTTATTAAGAGAAAGTACATCGTCTATATATCTGAAGTTGAAATTAAAAGTCTGGGCTAGCTGTTTTTGTTTCTGTTGTATCAGCCTTTGTAAAAACTTTGCTTCATACGAAAAAAGGAAAAGGTCAGCTAAAAGTGGCACACAATTTGTTCCCATAGGAATCCCTGTTGTCTGTTGAAAAATACGGCCTCCACATTCAACAAAAATATTGTCGATCAAAAATTCAAGCATCTTAATCACGTCATTTTCACTGTCTTTCTTGTTTGACTCAGTGCGGTTCTTAACAAAATATGTTTTATCTTTTCCTATTACCAGATAGGAATATCTGCGTTCTCCGTTTTTGGTACAGAAACATTGATGTATCAGATCGGAAATTACTGTTTTAAGTTTATTATGGGGAAGAGTTGTATAAAGGGTAGAAAAATCAAAAGTTTGAATGCTATTGCAGTATGCCAGACTGTTTGAGGAGAGCTGTTCAGGGAGATCTTTGGAATTTTTAAGAATACACATCTAATTCACGCCGCTCGTGGAATAGGCTTTTTCGCAGTAGTTTTTTTAGACCATCTCTAACTGCAGTCAGTAAAGTGGTAAGGAGTTTGGATAGGGCTTAGTGGTGCATCTGGCAGATCCTGCAATGAATCTCTGTTTGTAGGGATTCTTGTGAAGCTTAGGCACCCATTAAATATAAGGGAGATAACTGTTATTTCATCAACTTTGATACCGAATGATGCTAACACAAAAGTGTGATTTGTGATTATCTCGTCCCTTGATAATGTAGTTGGGGAATAAGTAGGATTGCCAAATGAAGTGTCAATACCCATCTCCTTAACACGATGGGTATTGACACTTCTCTTCATCATTTTGCATATGATGAATTCATTCATCATATGCAAAATGTTCAATTGATGCTATTTGTCGAGCAAGACAAAATATTTTTGGGAATAAGCCAAGGTTGTATGGGGAAAATTCTTCCCATAAAAATACAGCTTGTACACTCTTTTTAATAGTAAATAACTTTATTCTCTTTCAAGAAAGATCCAATCATAGACGGTGCACTAATTTAACAGGCCATTAAATATGAAAATACAATTCATAAATCCAAAAGAAGGGAAATGTAACTTGAAGAATAAAAAGCCATACTTTAACTTCAAATGGTACTTTAACATAGTAAAACATCACTAAACAGAATTGTCAAGAGTCCAAGTCCAAGAGGCAATAGACAAAGTAGATGGAAAAACCATCGGAAAAATTGTTCTTACTTGGTATAGGCATTTTAAAAGATACGGGAGGTTTACTGGTTTTACGACACTCTTAACCTTCCCTTCAATTGAGGAACTCATCAGCAATTTCTATTGAAAGGTCGCAGACATTCCAGTTTTAAGTAGAAATGAATCTTGAATCACAGTTCGGACCGAAACTTCCAATTTTTGCACAAGGGACGGATATCTACTAAAATGAAATGTTAAAATGATCATAAGAGACGGAAGTTTTTAAGGCCTTAATTAAAAAGGCGGTAATGAAGATAACTATGTTTAATGAGGAAGCCTGTATAATTTGCACTAGTCATTGCGTAACGACTCCGTGATACTGAATATAAAAAGTTTAAAGAAATTTCCAAAATGCACCAATATTACATAATGGTTTAGTTAAATCGTTTGTTGATGTTGGTATAGTGGGTATGTAAATGTTTTGACAAAACTGCAGATACAACCAAACAACAAACAAAGGAGAAATCTTACATCTTATATATATGAAACCAACATGTTCTTTTGTTTACCATTTTGATAGTGATATCAGGCCTTGAAGTTCATTGCTGAAAGCCTCAAAGTGACTTCAAGATGAAGAACAACTAAACAAGTGGCCCATTCCCACCTCCATCTTTTGTTTTTCAAACATATACGTTTTGATATAATATGTGTATAAATTTTATCACAGTTCGACAAGAATTTTAACGTGTTCTTTTTATTAAACGGGTGTTGTTTCGTTGCTAAGTTCTACGATCCTATCATTGTTTATTTATTGACAATATGAACAATTAAATAACACATAAAAAGATTACATTTTCAATATATTTCTTCTATGTGTCCAAGTAAGCGACTATCCAAGCATTATTTTTTTACAACGACACTGCTTGACACACTCCATTCCATTCCCAATTTTGATGTCATGATGACTTGAACCAAATGTTCATTGAAATAATAATAATATTAAAATGAACTTTGGTACAATCGAAGGATTATGTTATGCAAATGATATTTTCAATTAATTCAACAATGTATTAAGTATTGTTTTTGTTAAAGTCATTTGCAACCAGAATTTCTTAAAATCGCCGAACTGTATCGACACAATGGATATGTTTTCATTTCATTACTAAAATTTATCATGGAGTTGTTTTAATGTTTAAGAGTATATGTTAACAATGGTTTAAGTTGTTCTGAAAACAAAAATGAAATAAGTTTCGGGGATATTGTATTTGGCCTTTACACCTAAAGCCTTGAAATGATAACTTCTAGAGTTTTTAACTATATCATGAAAAAAGTTTTCGGAATATTTATTCCGATCACACATTAGGTAAATGTCCTAGAATGTTAATAAGTTATGTTTGAAATTTCATATATGGGTAATTCTCTGACAACTGTGACCAATTTATGAAAAATGTGTCCCTATGGTATAACTAGTGAATCATTGTTCTTACTCAACTTAAATTTACCAAGGATGCAATTATTATCATACTTATTACTCATCCAACCATAAAAAATATGGTGCTATGCTATTTGAAAAAATATTAAAGATTCAGTTTTTTAAAATTTACCGTCACGCCAAAGAAATAACACGTGACGGTAAATGTCCCCTTTGCATATTACCAATGTTCATCTTAATAATTTGGTGACAAATATGGTTATATCATGCCTCCTGAAACTCAAAACAATAAATAAATATATACAAATTAATTACAGATATTTTTTATGTTAGTCCGATGACAGTAACACTCGATTTTCCAATGTTTTTATATGCGACAGAATTGTCCCTTTAGCAAATTATCCCTACCGTCACATCACACTAACAACCCATAGTTACTTGCCCTTGATGTGTGGCGCTGTTTTCCTGACGTCATTAGCACGCCGTCATTTTCCATGAAGCCAGACCCTTAACAGTTTTACGGAAGAATTTTAACCAACTGAGATATTTAGTGGTAAGTACGAAATGTAACAAATAGTATAGAAATTCCCGTTCTTTACCGTTCAACGTACTTGTAGAAAAATATTGATTTTGTATACATTAAACTTCTAGCATACATCAAACAAAGTACCCGCTAAAAGTCTAGGGCAACGTCATGGCGTTAATGGCGGATACAGCATGTTTATACCACAAAAATTCATTTTTTTTCTCTTCCGTCACATTCTCCACCGTAACGCACTGGCCCGTGATGGTAGAGAAAAATAGCGTGACGGTAGAGAATGACATTGTGACGGAGGAGAACCGATCAATGCAAGACACTTACGTACAACATACTCCGGATATTGCGATTGGTACACCCGAAATTGTTCATGTCATACCGCAAATGGCAAATTAAGCACATACTTACCTAAATATATGGTACTGTTGTTTCCGTTCATTGTAAATATTTGCAGTACATCATATAACGCAGTCAATGTGCATAAAACTGTTATTGGTGGTAATTTGTGACACATATCAATAGCCAGCGACACAATAAGGCCATGAAAATACATACATTGATAATAATGGACAAAAAGGGTTGTGCTTTACAACAATATCGATCTATATTAAAAAACTCTGTATCTTAAGCATATTTACAGACTTTGATAATATACGAATATAGCATGACAATGAATTCAATACATGGATCTATAGACCTGATTATATCATATTGACCGAGGGATGCAGTGCGAGGTCAATATATTATAATCATTTCTATAAATCCACGTATTGGCCGAACTTGACATGCCATAATTGTTTTACTATTTTATATTTTATGACGATATTCTTATGATTTGATTAGCATGCAATGTTCGATACGTTAGCATATTAAAAATGTTGTAAATCTAACGTTTCCAAATATAGAATGTCATGTACTAT
>MJUU01044579.1:4178-14342 GCA_002080025.1 Modiolus philippinarum | reverse complement strand
TCATTTGAATTGAATGGAATAATCCCTGATCCTGAAGTAATAGGCCAGTGGTGTGTTGTGAAATATGATGGCTCAATATATCCAGGTATTATTGAGGATATAGATGATGAATCTGCAGAGGTGAATTGCATGTGCTGTATTGGAAAAAACAGATTCTTTTGGGGGCTCGTACAGGATGCATTTGGTACAAATGGGAAGATGTACTGTGTCTAATCCCAGAGCCAACAAATGTCACTAGTAGACATAAACAAATTGCCCCTCACGTGTGGAGCAAATTGGAAAAGTTTCTTGAATTAGATTAGCTCTGTTGAAAAGCTGGAATGTTCGTTTGGTTGACTTTGTTTGCTTTCGTTATCGTTCGAATTTTGTTCGTTTCCAAGTTTTCAATTTGAATTTTGTGATTTGCAAATGTTGACACCTTCAATAAACATGTAATTCTGAACATGATATGAGAGATTTCAAATATATTGATCATTTGAGAATTTGTTGTATTAGAAAAATAATTAAAATCAAGTTTTGTTAGCAGTATTTTAAGTTTCTTATATAATGCAAATACAGTCATATAAAAAAACAAATGATACTGCTAAATTTGGAGCTGAATACTGCTTGTATATGTAATGACTACTATGAGGTATAAGATTTTGTTTAAATTTAAAAGGCTTCGCTCGTGGTGACTTCAAAATGAAGAACAACAAATGGAGAGTTTTGTTTCTATTTTTTAAATTTGGTTTGAGCGAAGCTCGTCATTGAAGGACTCATGGTGACTGTGAGATGAAGAACAGCTATAAAAGTGTTGTTCTATTGATTGGTCTTTCCATGTATTTGTAGAAATGTTGTCTCATGTGCATTTACTACGTACCCTTTCATTGTTCATTGTTTTCCAATGGTTAACGACAAATTTATATTGAATCGTCACATCTTTGTATTGATCATACAAAAAAAGTTTTTTTTTCTGGATGATATAGGCGATTCTGAAAGCATTTCTTTACCGTCACAATTGAGTCTCCACCGTCACATAGAAATCATTACCGTCACACATCTTTACTCCCATGCTGGCTCAAAATGCGTGAGTGCATTTATACTCTGACTGTTTAGTTGGTTTAATCTGTTTCCCCCCTTGCACTTTCAGTTTGGTACCTTACTGACACCCAGATAATTTTCTTTTAAAATACAACTTTATATACCACTGACTGAACACTTTATAACATGGCATCCTATATTAATGCATTACGCAAACATTTGCACTGGTACCTTCTAGATCTTTTTTGTATTTGATAAAAACGTCCAAATAAGTTTCAGAAAGATATATCTGTTTTTACAAAGTTTTAGAATATACTATAAAAAGACTTGTTTAAATTTCGTGACGGGAGAGAACATACTGATGTTAGCACAAGAGTAAAAGTCGCTTCTTTATTTAGTGTTCAAGTATTTTGCATTGCAAGTACCATTTTCAGTGGGTCCAAGATCTTGAACTACTTACTAAATGCATCAAAAAAGTATGTAACAAAACAAATATTTTGGTTCAACCACAACGTTATGGTCACAGTTGCCAGAGAATCACCCATATGACAAGCAGTCCTTTATTTAGCAACGATTTTAGGATAGGCATGATTCTGTACACTTAGAATTCAAAATTGAAAATCTAATTATTCAAAATTGAAAATCGAATTAATTAAAAGTGAAAATCTAATTATTCAAAAGTGAAAATCTAATTATTCAAAAGTGAAAATCTATTTTGTTATGAATTATTCGTGGAATCTGAAAGATCCCTTGCATTTCTGGCCAAACAACGGCAGTAGATTACCGAAGGAACTAAGGAAGTGATGATTACAAAAATCGAAGTCCAAAGACATAGCAAAAACGGCAACACAGAAAAACAGACAAAACAAGTACGTGAGACAGCCACAATGCACAGAAATGAAAAGACGACATTGGAACTAAAGTTCTCATAGTGTGAATTTCCATGAAAATCGGGAGTGACATCAGGTGCTCTGGAAGGTAAGCATGTCCTGCTTCACTAGTGGCAACCCATCGCACTATCAAAGAGTCTATCCAGTGTTGAAGCAAAACCGGTTATGTCAAATACGTGAAGACGTGAAATATAGCTGAAAATATCCGTTTTCATTTGGGACACAGATACGTCATATCTGTCAATGATGTCATGTTGACGGCCATAGAATTTCTGAAGGGATGAAAGAAACTTAGGCTGGAAAAACCCCTTACTAAGAAGATTTTAGTACAGTGTTTTTGCTCTATATAAAAAATCACAGTAAAAATTACACGCTCGACAGTAACGAATCAACTGTGAAATACACATTCCATAGGCTGGGGAGATAGGAATATTGCTGCTCAGTAAGGGGGAGTTCACAATTTGGAAGTTAAAGTCATTACGATTGTCATAAAGCTTAGATTTCAAACGTCCATCTCCGTCAATGTATATAAAAAAATTTAAGTATGAAGCTGAAGTAGGTGTATCAGTAGTCTCTTTAATTTCAATCTCATAGGGATAGATCTGGTGTAAATATTCCTTGAATTTTGGATTATTTAGAGAAAGTGCATCGTCTACGTAGCGGAAGCTGACATTACAGGACTGTGGAGTAGACCTTATCACAGTTACTTTTCAGACCATTTCTGACTATGATCAATAAAGTAGTAAGGAGCTCAGAAATCGGCTTATTGGTGCATCTTGAAGATAAAAGAGATTGCAAAAAGGAAGAAACGATTATGTACACATTTAATCTACAATGGAACGCGGCCTTGATTTCCATATCATGACCCATTCAAACTGCCCCACATCAACAAAATGTTTACCCATTCCCCATAACAATGTAACCGCAGAATATCGGGAAATGGAGTCATGCAAAGTGTTTTCCGCATTAGTAAGACCAAGGATTCATTGCACTGCGTTACTCTCAAACGTCGTAATAACTGATATAAATAAATATATTACGAAAAATGACAGACAGGTCTTTATAGATAGTGAAAAACGAGCGCCAATAATAATTTCAATCGGTCGATCGAAGCAGGGTTTCACTAGGTCATGAAAGGATAGATTTCAATTCATACTTTGGCTGATCTTTTTCATGCATAAATCTATATACTGGGTACATCTTTTTCGGTAGGCAACCAAGTTTTGGGCAGAATATGTCAGTGCAGTTGAGAAGCCTTTTACACGGAAAACAAGTTGATCGGTCGAAAGCAATGTTTATGTGCATGTAACCATTAATACAAGTAAAGATATGGAGAAGAGGTTTGAGTGTCAATAATTTAATTTAAACGAAAAGTAGATTATCTTTGATTAAAAAAACATAACATTAAATTAACACCACTTAAAATTCTGAATTCACATTACGAGAAATGGAAAACTTGAAGTTTGAAATAAATTATATAACACTTTTGAAAATATAGTCAAAGATGAACAGTCTTGTTTGCGAAAAATGTTAATTATATATTTTCCTTCTGCATCTTAAACTTTTGCTGTTTGATATTTATAATACCTAAAGAAAAGTTTCTTCAAGGTTACTTGCCAAAACAGCTATATATACACATTCAAGTTTTATTATTATTACAATCAGAATGTATTTATCATAACTTCAAGTTTATAATGGAAGGCTATTAGTAATTAAAAATTATAGAATATATTACAAGAACATAATGAAAGAAATTCTAATGAATATACCCGAGATATCATCGTATAGCAAACGGGCATCGCTTCGTATAGCTTTTATTAATACAAATAAGTTAACTCGGATATATCTATATATAAGTGTGAATTTTGTTTGTACCTTAAAAGGGCCTTTCTTTATTCAAGTCTTAAATTTTGGCTAAAGCCCTACATATTCTTTATAGTAAGTCATAGTTATTCAAATAAACATGGTATTTGAACACAACTGATTCGTTACGCAATAGCTAGTATAAATTATAGACTTTCTCATTTGACATAGTTATGTTCGTGACCGCCTTAAGAACCAAGGCTTCAAGAAATTCCGTCTCTTACAATCATTGAAAAAATTCATTAAAAGATATCGGCCTATTGTGGAAATATTTGAAGTTTCGGTCCTAACTGTGATTAAAGATTCTTTTTTTTCTTAATACTTGGATGATTTCTTTTTACTGTCTACGACCTTTCAATAGCAATTGCTGTGAGTTGCTACCGGACTCTAAGGCAATCGAAGGGGAGGTTTGGCGCGCCAAACAAGTGTTTAACTACCTGTACCAAGAGAGGACCAATTTGGTCTACAATTTTTCGGTGAATTTCCACCTGCTTTGTCTTTTGCCTCTTGGACATTGGCTCTTGACAATTCTGTTCAGTAATTTTTTTATTTATAAACACAAATCGAGACAACATGAAAAAAATAAAACAAAAATCATATTCGAAAAGAGAAATCGTTTTTGTTTTCTTTTAGATGAATGCTTAGAATATTTTGTTATTTTTTTTCAATTCGGAGTCAAGATAAACAGTAAACAAAAAGTCGGAATGGTTTTACTGTAAAATACTTTCCAATGAATGAAAATTAAAACAAGAGAGGTAATTAATTCATTTGTTTGGGGATATAAATTTGTAGATGAACGCCTCAAAAAATAAAGCACTCACAGTATAGAACCCCACAAAAAGCTTAAAGTATCACAAGGTGATATTGAAGGGTATGCATGATGTGTGCCTTGCATGTCATCCGTCACACAGCTGTAATAATTTGCTGATATATCTGTTTGGCGGCTAATTTGTAAATGTCATTTTCTATCCCTCAGATTAATGTTCGTATATATAAAGAATCTATCCTTTCAAGTCGTTGATTATCATAGTTCTACTGTCGAAAGTGTTAAACTTTAAAAGTTCGAGCTTTAGCGGGCCTCTACAATCAATACTGAGACATCACCGGATATGAAATTTACATTGCATGGAAATAAACAAAAGCAAATCGATCATATGGGATTTAAAATAAATAAACAATGTTTGCTTTGAGTCAATACATTTTACATTGATTTATACTCGAAATAAATCTATTTAAGGTAAATTTTGCTATTTGAAGAAAAGTTCGTGACCTTTTCAATATCCAATGAAATCGCGAGATCAATTAATCCACACGTTAGAGAACACTTTGATCTCCCATGCTTTGAAATTGACGAGAACAGCATAAGAATTAGAGAGTTATTTCTACAGAAAAGGGAGACAGATGGCCCTAACTGAACACTACAGCCCAGCAGATTCTTGATCATTTTCGATCGAGATGTATCTCGCAGATGGTTATCGCCTATTTCTGCTTCTGGGATTAACCTTGGGGCCAATTTGTTCTTATACGATTCTTAGTGATAACAAGAACGAAGTATGTGTGTGTTTGTGGGGGTAACAAAATTACCGAACAGTTACCAAAAGCCGAAGTACATGAACAAAAAGACAAATTAGGTGGAAACCACAGGAAAAAATTGTCGACCGTAATGGTCCTGACTTGGTACAGGCATTTCAAAAGATTTTTTTTTTCAATTTGAAATGTGTAGAATTAAACAATTGATGACCTTACTAAAGCATTCAGCGTATCATAACATAAACATTACGATGCTGTCCAAAACGGATTTGTGGAAACAGTATAATCTAAAATCTTTGAGGTAGAAAATTATGCGACTGTATTTGAGAGAGTTTTAGTACTCATACTTGACTTGGTCGACTATCAACAATGAACATGAATCCATATTTCCAATAAGGGAGTATCAGTGTCAGTTACCTAATTTTAAATACATCAGCAGAGTTGTGAATATGGGTTAAAAGCAAAGCAATTTATAGTTTCACGTGCTAGGTTATTAAGATAAATAACATCAGAGCTTCGGCTGAAAAAAATATATTGCTCTAGTTTGCATTTAAAGCCGAAAACCGATTTTACTTTAATTTGCAATATCTAAACTAAATGCTTGAGTTGATCTGCACTGCATGAAGAGACATTAGTTGTCGAAATGTAAATGCGCAGAAATTAGCAAAAACCGATTGCACCAAAGGCAAAACTCCTAACCAACTAAGAATAAATGACGCTTACTTCGGCATTAAAAAGCAAACCTTTGTTAATGCTTCTTTTATTGTTAATTGAAAAGGGCTTTTAAAGTTTATATGCAAATACTTAAAATAAACATTTAAATTTTTACTTTGTATTAATTATATACAGTAATTCAATTTAAAATCAAATATTGTTTTTCTCCATACATAAAATTCGGACATACTTTTGAAGAGATAAAAGGAGAGTTTCAAATAACATCTATCAGCAAACGAAGATCGAAGCAATCAGACGAAGGGTAAATACTAAAACTCAAACATCGTGAAACTGTTCTGTTATACAAAAATGTATAACAAATACAAACACCTACAACTTAAGTCTGAGTAAAATAATAACTGATATCGAAATATTTGTTGGATTGTTAATAAACAACCATCATTTTTTCTTTGAAGAATATGGTAATGTTTACCCGATATGGTCCATATCATAATATATGCTGCAATGGCAACCATGTTTGTTTCTTATTCTAAATTAAATAAGCAATCTCTGTACTAGACCTTACACCATTCCACCCAGGTTTGGTAAAATAGGCTTAATTAGTACTTTCAGAGAAGATGCTGATCATTCTTGTAAGGTTTGGTTCAATATGCGTCAACAGTTTGGTTCATATTTTTTCAATAGATTCCCATGTTAAACTATTCTGTCAGATGCATTATTTGTAAAAGTATCTCCAAAAGAAAATCCCTGTAAAACATCTGTAATTTCAGAGGAGATGGTCAAAATATGTTTATCAATAGGATCAAATGTTAAAATATGTTCTGCAACGCTGCCATGTTTCTTGACAAATGAAACTAAATGAGCAACCTTTGCACAAGATCTGGCATACAACATTTAACCCCAGCTTACCTCAGCTTATTTCAGTAGTTTTAAAATAGATAGTCAAAATTAGCTTTTCTTCTGGGGTCTAATGTTAAACTATGCTGTTGGCTATGTTTTTCCCAATGAGATCGGACCAAAATGGGCATATTGTGAAAAGAACCTCTAATAAATTATTCCTGTTAAATTTTCATTAACCTTGCTCCATCAGATTCAGATGAAATGATCGAAATATGTTTTCCCATGAAGCCCAATATGCAATTATGTTCCGTGCTAACGGTCACGTTTTTATCGGACATGAACAAAATGTGCAATTTTTGTTTCGGACCTGTGATAAATTGGTTCAATTTACTTTCATTGGATATTAATAGATTACTGTTAGTATTACATGACATTTTTCATATCACACCCTTATCAGCCCAAGGTCATATCTCAGCCCGAGAGCCGTTAGGCTCGAGGGGTGATTGTATGACCGTTCACACTATTTTTGCCCAGTTATGCGACCAATGGTAATACATATGTCCAGTTTGTGTTCCTCTGATAATGCTTAGTTTTTTTTTGTTTTTGTTTTTCTTTTAACGAGTACCCTGGTGATTATTCAAAGTAGAATCAAGCAGTTAACCATTTTGAAACCCATGAAGAAAGTTTAAACTTTAAATATGAAAATTCACGTATTACAAAAGTTTTCTTAAGAAAGATCTACTTGACGTTTTACCGCAAATGACTTGCACGCTATGTCAAGAGATAGTTATAAATCTTTATTGCAGTCTAACAGTATGTGTTGTCCAAAGCGTATCTTTAGCCCGAAAGCAATGGCTAATATGTATTGAAAAAGAATGCCTTGATATAACTACAAAAACATATTAATACTACGATTTTTCTATTTACCCATACAGAATATGTCGAGATAATTTTGTTGTCCTTAACCCTTTTTCGAAATCAACAGACCACAGAACATGTCATGGTGTTCTTTTCATAAATATGTAAAGACTTTTGTAGTGACTGTAATAACTGTATATGTGAATATATGTCATAAACTTCTTCTAATTGCAATCGTTTCTTGTGTGTGAGCCGGGTGTGAGAGAGAGAGAGAAAAGGGGGGGGGGGGTTGAAGGGATAAGGGATATAAAAATGATTATAAGAAATGGTGTAGTTAGATTTAAGTATATTTTTCTGATTCGGTCAATGATGTATATCAGGTTGTCCAGATACTGTAGATATTCTCGGCAAATCAAGTACATAAAAAAGTCTTTTATTTTCAAGAAAAATACCGCAACTGTAGATGTACTCATACATGTAGATGTAAATCGTGTAATGCCATTGTGCGATTCGACGCAAGTGTTGTTGTAACGATGTACTGATATGCACATGTAGATGTAACCATGCAGTGCCACATAATTGTAGATGTAACAATGCTATGCCACATGCGTGTAGATGTAACCATGTAAAGCGATGCACTTAAGATGTAACAATGTAATGCAGGTGCAACGATGTTAAGTAATGTATGTGTAGACGTTACCATAACATATATGTATAGATGTAGCCATTTCGTTCGTAATTAGGTATGAGTAAGTAAAATAATCTTATACTTTACATAGTAAAATGGGATAATTAACAAAACATTATAATAAAACGAAAATGACCAGCATCTCTCATGAATTTGTTTAAAGAATAACAAAACACCTATTTTACTGTGAATTTAGGTTCTGCCTATGAGCATTTCAACAACTTATGTCTCATTAGCTTCATTTCACGAACCGAAATAGGTGTAAAAACTGATAGAGAACAAATTGTCAATAGGATCTTTAAAATGGGGAATTGAACCTTTCTTCTTGTTAATTATTCATTACCTTACGCAATATTTTCCACGAATGATTAATCTTACTTACAATATATTATCTAAAAGTGAATGTCGCTATTTATTACCCATTCGAGACTTCAAAAGCAGCAGTTTCACAGAAAAATATCACATACGTAATAATTTTCATTAGTAAGTTTTGAAATAAAATATAAATAGCCTTTTTAAACTACCCATTATGTAACCTTAGAGCATTTTATTTCATTGTGACTGACCGGTGGTGTCACCGTAACTTCAACATTTAGATGAAGCATCGTGATTTTTACATTATACTTAATATATTCATCCCATGTTTATATAATAATGTAAATGATCATCGCTGTTGTTCGTCATTTACAAATTTCCAAAAAGTGTCAAACATTCCAAAAGGGTTCGATTATGTCCCATTTATTTCTATATGCGGCCAACCTTTTTTGCCTTATTAAAGCCTGTAGGTCAGAGCCCATTTAATATTTTTCTAAGTATGGCATTTATAACGTTTAGTGAATTTTAATTATTACCATAAGTTAACTTCATGTGGCTTTAAGTGGCAGGTCTGTTATTTTTTCAGTTATGCCAGTGTGGGTTTCTCCTTCACTTACCTTATTAAATTGTAATCTTACGCAAAGTAATCAATATCTCGGACAATAGTTATAAGTATATTGTCTGAAGACAAAGGAAGACGATGATTTCATAAAGAATTTGAGCGTTTCCGCACTGGATCTAAATTTGGATCATGCTCCCTCAATAAGGGTTGTAAAATGTTATTTGTAGATGCATATGGACTATTTCTTTGTGTAAAAATCCATGGGATACATTTTTTCCAATTAAATTCTGTACACTGATGACAAGACATGAGACAAATTAACGTGGGAATTACAATATACCTTAAATTCGTTGGTGGTCTCTTTTGTCACGAGATAGTCACAAAAAAATGCGGAATACCTATGCCTATTGTACTTCGCACAAAACCATAGTTTCTGATCGGAATGCACAGTTACTTGTATTTTGCATAAAACTCTCGTATCTCGCACAGGAACTGCAGTTTTCGATCGAAATCAAGCAGAAACCAGAGGTTTTCATATACGTACGAAATCTGCAATGTCTTGATCGGAATAGGAAATACGAGATTAAACATAAAACGCAAATTACAGTTTTAACCAATGAGAAACGGGAAACGGATATCACAATAAATAGATATTTATCTCGAACAAATATTATGGCATTATACAATGTAACAAAATTTACGATCAACAAAGTTTAATTCTATCAGTAGGATCAGACTTACTTCAAATGTTCTATAGCTTATCAATTGGAATTATTCTAAGTTATGCAAATGGGCATTTCAACAACTTGTGTCTCCTCATTGCAGATCAAATCAAAATATTTGGAAGGACGGTAATACAAATAAAGAGAACAATTAGCCTATGTTATTATTGACATTATATGTCTCTGTCTATATATATATAT
>MJUU01044577.1:60360-71921 GCA_002080025.1 Modiolus philippinarum | reverse complement strand
GTTTACAATACAAACGGGTTAGGGTTACTGAAATAAAGTGATTATCGATAGACTAAACTAGAACAGATCAATAAATTCGAAAATATATTACACAATAAAGCCATATCAAAAGTAAGATATAGAAAAAAAATGAAATGTGTTGGAAGAAATCCACTTAAACAAAAACAAAGCATTGAAAGTAAAAGCAAAGAGAGCACCTCGACTACTGCAAAGATTCAAAATAATGGTTATTATTTAACTGAGTAAAAAGTAAAACAATAATATAGTGTTTGCTATACCAGCTTCGGTTATGGTTATTGAAAAAGGAAATCGTAATCTTTAATAAGAAAAAATCAAGTTTTGAAGCATTACATTAAAACAGCGTTTGTTAAAGCAACTAAGGTTAGAGTTATGACCTGATAGTAGACACTACAGAACAAATAGGATTTCGTTAGTGTTGGGTGGGTTACAGTAAGTTGCTGCAAATTTGAATACAAACAACATTACCAATGATCTAACACTACAAATAAGAGGTAGGTTTTAATGTTAGGGTTAAGGGGGACCAAAGCTAAAGGCGAGACACATATGGCAAGGCCAAAGGTCAACAATCAGAGCACCTCGACAGCACCTCGACAAATACGAGATGAGATATAGTATAACTACAATAGCACCTCGACAGGCACCTCGACAAATACGACTTGAACGGTGCTCATATACTACTAGCACAAAATACATTTTCCAGAAAAAATTACATAAATAATCGGCAAAAGACGACTGTTGTGGAAGCCCTGTGTGCCTCATAAATTAATAACAGAAACCAGGAAGGAAAATAGATAAACAGAGCTCTGCATAAGAACTAGACATATGGAGGACTATCGTGGAGGCTCTATGTACCTTATGAATATATAACGGTGTAAATAACAAAATACCGATGTTGTTGTCAATTTTGATTTTACATATGCGCATTTCTACAACCTATGTGTCATCAGTGCAGATTAAATCAAAACATTTCGAAATCCACATACCGAAATATGAGTAAAAGATGATAGAGAATGTACGTAAGGAATCACAAAAATAAAGTAAATAATAGCTCTTTGTTGAAATGTTTCTTACTTCTGTTTCCTTCCAACAAAAGATGTGTTTACCTTTTGTCGATTTTTTTTAGTTGTTAAGTTAAATAACAAAATATCGAAGTATCTGTAAATTTAAATTCTGCATTCGGCCATTTCGATCGACAATTTATGTCTCTTCAGTGCAGATTAAAACATTTGGAAGAGCATAACCACAAATCTGTAATATCTGATAAAGAACCATAAACAAAATTAACTTAATGAACTGCCAAAATCAGCCAGAGACAGATCAAGAGGGGGATACTCCTTATTTGTAATTAAATTTTCCGAAATTTAGATACTGCTTAAATAAAATAAAAATAAAAGGTTTTCGAGTCAGTCCCGATGGACTGATAACTGGGCTGGTGAATGCCCTTGGGGACTAACACTCTACCAGCAGAGGCAGTTTTAGTAAATAACAAAATACCGAAGTTACTGTAAATTTAGTTTCTGTATACGGCTATTTCGACGACTTATGTGTCTTCAGTGCAGATGAAATCAAAATATTTGGAAGACCATAATCAAAATTTTGTCAATTCTAATTGAGAACCAAAATTAAACTATCTGAAGGAAAAGCAAAAATCAGCTAAGGACAGTGCTATAAAAGAGAAAGTTTTAAGTTATATATATCCAAATAAAATCAGTTTTTGGGTAATAACCGAAGCACTGACTACTGGGTTGGTGAATACCCAACGGAGACAGAGTCCACCTGCATCGGCCCAGTATTAATATAAAACAAAACTCAAGTCTGTGTAAATCTAGTTTCGTGTTAACAGTTGAACACAGTGCAGTTGAATATCCTTGCATATTTAAAGGAATAAACAGGGTGCCGGATCCCTCTCGAGCACAATTATTGACCATTAGCATGTGCATTTATAAAATGAATTGAAAATCTCGTGTTCGTCTTTTGCTGTCGATAACACGACGTCTCATACTGTTTGAATTAATAACAGAATACTGAAGTTGCTGTAAATTTAATTTCTACATGGATGAGTGAACACTTTTGTTTAGAATCCCTGATACTTACATAATATGAGCTCTAGCTGATATTGTAATGGACTATACTGGCTTGTTTTATTTTACGGAAGATTTACAAAATGTGAATTTTGCATCTGAAAATGGTTGCTAAATTAATGGTTGCAAATTGAATGCAAAATTATCAAATCTCTCGGCTAAACAAATAGATAGAATCTATTCATGAAAACAATACTAATTCAAATTGTTACTTCGCGCTTTTAAGCAACGCATATCAACTGCAAACTGACCAGAACACATCTTGTATATATCGACCATACAGAGATTTGCGAATATTGTAGATTAAAGGACAATAAACAAAGTCAACACACATCATTCATCGTTCATGCCTATAAATTTATTAACGCGATCAAATTTTGAAAACAACAATATAACGTATTATTTTTGATAGAGCTAGGAAACGTGGTACCAAATCACTAAAGTATTAAAAACTTATACAATGTGTCACCATCTTCAATGTTTGAATACTTCAATAAAAGATATCTACATCATCAAAGTTTGAACATGTCAAAAAAGGCTTGAAACCATCAATAAAACGGTATCTGAATCGCAAATGCTAGAAACTCGCCACATATCATAATGTTTATTAATGCTATTTTTTTACCCTTGCGGGTTGACAGCATACATATANAAAACACAAACAATTATAAACAATGAAACATATATACATTTAGAACAATAAAAATTATGCATATCAAAGTAAACAAATCAACGTGTCATCAAGTTAAAACGCGCGATCAAAGTTGAAAACTTCTGTAAAACGGTTGTTTGAACATCTGCATTAAATCTACCAGCATCGTCAAGGTTTGAAAACGCCTGCCCAGTAAAAAGCACCTGAATCACCGATGTTTAGACGTCTTAAAGTTAAAAAACGTCTGTAAAATGGTATGTTTGAAAATTTCGAAAACGCCAGTGAAAAGTACCTGAATCACAAATGTTTAAAAGTCTCCATACATATTATATTAGCATTTTAAAAGTATAAGACTATTCACAATTATCAATGCATCATTAATATTAATAAAAACAAAATGTCAAAAACGAATACAAAAGGTTCATACCTTAATAGTTTTTTTTTACAATTTTGCTTGTTGAATCTAAATAGCAGCAGGAATGCCCGTCATAAAATTTATCCATGGCCAAGTTGAAATGAACATGTATTAAATATATATACAACATAGTAGTAGGCGTCCATTTCTCCGATTCCTTTGGTACAGAATTTTCAAACAAAACATCAGAATTTACTAAGGTATGGAAAAGCAGTAGCATTTCGACCTCTTCAAACAAACATTGGCTAATGATCTTGTTATTCTGAACCATCTTCCGTTGTACTTACAATAAACCTTTGGTTGGAATAAAAAGAATTTTTTCTGTCTAAGTAATAGGGTTGAAACTTGTTCTTGAAATCCAAACACGTAAAAAAATATTAAAACAATTATAATGTATCTCATATTGAATTTGGTGTTCTTTATTCCTGGCACTGCCTTTAAGCTAACATAAGCAGAATTTTTGACAACAAAACTTTACAAACTGTAATATTGATTGGAGTTTAATTAAAAGACCATCCCAATGACTGCGTAGGTTTACTTACAAAGTATTTATAATGAAAACATTGTAGTTATTGTTCATTCATGAAACTACTTGACAAAGAAATATAATTACATATAATATCCAGTTAACAATCAACATAATCAGCATGGCCTCTTTTCTTGTTAATTACACTACGCTTATTGATGTGGGTGGCTTTGACAAGTCTTATTGAAATTACATCAGTCTTATTGAAATTACATCAGCAGAGTAGATATATTCCTTACTGCTTATGATACATGTAAATCTAAAGTACATCGGTAAACGAATACCAAAGCAAGAATGAGGAAAGGGGGATTCTAAAATCATAAAACCCAAAATCAAGGCAATTCATGATCATATCCAACAAGAATTGATACAATATGACAAAGACCAAACAAATAAACAAAAATGAACAAGAACACAGTCACAGTCGGTGTTTGTCAGTCCGGTAATAAACTCTAGATCTACCCAAAGATATCTGTTCTCATTTGTGAGATAGAAACATTGTAAAGGTCAGTCAAATCGTGGTGACGACCGTAAAACTTCAGTAATGACAATTGCAACAGGACTGTACATATTTGAGACAGTAATTTCGCTCTGTTTTCAAAATCGCTGTACAAACTATACGCACGGCAATGGCGAATGAGGTATGAAATGCACACGCCATATGCAGGAGATGTGTGAATATTACTGCTCAAAAATGAGAAGTTCCCTATTGGATAGTCGAAATCATCACGCTTGTCGTAATGTTTTGTTTTCAGACGTCCACAGTCGTCAATGTAGAGGTATAGGTCCATGTATGATGCTGATGATGGTGTAGCAGTGGTCTCTTTAATTTCGAGTTCATTTTGGAATATCAGATGAAGGTTATCCTTAAATTGAGGATTGTTTAATTAAATAACATTACCTATAAAATGGAAATTGAATTAAAGGATTTGGCCAGCTTACTGTCTTTTTTCTTAGCTAGCCCTTGTATGAACCTGGCTTCATACAAATAAAGAAAACAATCTGCTTAAAGTGGCGCACTATTAGTCCCCATAGGTATCCCTATTGTCTGTCGGAAACATTGTCCTCCAAATTCTACAAATATGTTATCAATCAAGGGTGTCACCTGTAAAATACCATTAAATTGCTGTTTTATATTGTCTTGTCTGACAATTTTTATATGTTATTTCACTGATTAACTATTTTGTTAATATATGTACGAGAGAACTACCAGACATTCGTGGTAAACATACGAGTTTGAGAGAAGAACAAGATACAATAGACTGCAGACATAACCAAGATAACTTGGGAAGCAGTCATGAAAACAGTCCTAAGTTAACTTATAATCAGCTTGGAGCAGTTATAGAATCCTAACTGTTCTGCCCTGACTGCTCTCACAAGTCAGAGCCCTGATCGCTCTAACCTGTCATAGAATCCTGACTGCTCTGACCTGTCATATAGCCCTGACTGCTTTGAGCAGTCATACTGTCATAGAGCTCTGACTGTTCTCACGTGTCATAGAGCCCTGACTGCTATAACCTGTCATAGAATCCTGACTTCTCTGACCAGTCATAGAGATCTGACCGCTATAACCTGTCAAAGAATCCTGACTTCTTTGACCTGTCATAGAGCCCTGACCGCTATAACCTGTCATAGAATCCTGACTTCTTTGACCAGTCATAGAGCCCTGACCACTCTAACCTGTCATAGAATGCTGACTGCTCCGTCCGAGAAGATAAAATTAATTGAGCAAGAAGTAAGTCAAGTAATTTTTTTCGAAGTCGGTAAAAGTAAAATCTATGACAGTTCAGAGGAGTTGGGAATATATGAGAGGTTAGAGCGGTCAGGGTTTCATGACAAAAACAGGTCAAGAGCTGTCAGGACTCTACGACAAGAACAGGCAAGTGCATTCAGGGCTCTATAGATAAGTTCTAAAGTTAACCTAAGAGTATTTTTATGACTGCACTGCTGAATGACTGATCTACGTTAACTTGAAAACGGTCATAGATGGGAACTCATTTTTGACTGCTTTATGACTGTTCTAAGTTGACTTGAAATCGGTCTTAAGTTAACTTATTGGAGCTTCTTTGACTGGTCTAAGTTAACTTGGCGAGAGGTTATGTCTGTTCGCTTCTGTGTTTCTGGTAAACATGCGTGTTTGAGAGAAACAGGAGCAATTTTAGAAGACGAAAGTGTTTGATAGAAGCCTTCCTGACAAACATACGTGTTCCATAGTAGCGCCATACTTTCCTTACAACGTAAATATTTTATAGAAGCACCATCAATTCCTGTCACACGTGTTCGAGTGTCGTTCATCTGAGAATATTCTATGATCTGGCTGATTATAACATGTATCAATTGGCTAGAGTCACTACAAATTATAAGGCACTATTTTTTATAGTACTATTTTCGTGGTCTGTCAAATATTGGCGTATTGAAATAGTGAAGTGCCCCCTGACAATATTATGGCTTTGACATTTTACACAATCTGGGCACACAGAAGCTATAGTTAGTCGTCATATAAGCGGGAGGTTGATGCATCATTAAACCTGGTTTAACCCACCATTTTATTTATAAAATGCCCGTTCCAAGTCGGGAATATGACGTCTTGCCAAAAATGTTCTGTGTTGGATTGTGTTTCCCTGATTTAGTCGAATGTTATACGGATTTTCCTTACTGGTCTCTTCCTTTGATCGTTTCGGACTTTTATTGTCACTTTCATTTGAGATGCACCAGACATTCCTTGAAGCACCAAAAAAAGCACCAAACATTCCTGACGAATCACACATTTCCATGAACCACCAAACATTCCTAGCGAATCACACAGATGGGTTATTGATGAGTCTTTATATTGATGAGTTGTCCATGGTGGCTCTATAGTAATGATTTGTTCATGATAGCTGCTTATATTTTGTTTGTTCCTTTCGTCCCTACAAAAATTCTACTGCCTCGTCGAACAGATACAGAAGCGTCGGTTTCACAAATCAGAAAGCAAAGTTTCCATTTCCCATATTTGTAATTATGAGTCTGTGACGTGTCTAATGTGTAGTGATGAAAAATTACATCTTCTAACTAATTCGATATTTTTTTAAATATGATTTTGTCAGTTGAGGAACATCTTTTTCCTTCAATTTGATTTTACATGATATTTCGCAATTTCGTAGCTTCAAAGTAATGCATGGTTGTTACTAGTATTTGTATAATTGTCAATTCCAGGAAAATTAATGCAGTTCGTTACCGGTCTGGTATATAGACAATATATAGTTAGTGTCTTTAAATATCAACTGTATTTGTACAAGGCTTAGAAACAGATTGACGTGCGAGCCTTTGGCGAGCATTTCAATCTGTTTCGTGTCGAGTACAAATACATTTGATATCTAAAGACACTAATTATATATTGTTTTTATCCTGCAATACATAAAACAACTACATTTAATGGAAAATATAACACAAAAATGAATTTTTCGGGGATTTCTGTCTGTCCATAAATACCGGAAGTAGGCGTGGCTTAAATCGATATCCTGTATATTGTACAACATACATGCAGGATACAGCAAGGCAATACACGAAGGGCTTTATCTGTATAGTAAAGGCTACCATTGCAGGATAAATTACTGTTATACCTCTTCTGTACCTATGTTATCTGTTATTTCAAATGTTGTAGTAGTACTGTACGTATATGGTTACAACTCTTTAACGGGACACAGACTAGTAGTGTTATCATTTTTAGCTATATCAGGCAGTTTGGTCGTAGTTTTTGTTTCTCAATACATATAACACATACATAAACAAAACATATCCTTGTATATATGCTATATTGGAATAGCAACACAGACATTTTCTGTTTCAATATCACTCTGTCCAAAGATTTTGTGTGTTTGTCCAGGGGTGTCCATTGTTAAATGCATGGTTATATCCTTGGTGTCAGGATTGTTTTGTACTTAACTTCTGGCGATGTCGTTTGTGTTTGTCTAGGGGTGTGCATTGTAAGATTTACGTCTAGTAAGACATATTTCAGTTTTAACAGAACAATAACTAGTTAATAAATTCAAAACTTATAGTTACATGTAATAGAAGAAAGATATTAAAGTGGACGAGACAACTGGGGCTGATTGCCACTGTAAAATTGGTGAAATGGGTAGGGGCAGGAAATTTAGCCTTCTAAACGATGCCCATCTGTAAAGATGGAGCCCCTCAAAACTGGCCTGGTATTATTTGTGACATGAACAAGCCCGTCCTTAATCATAAATCGTGTTTATTTTTCCAGTTTATTGGAAAACAGATTGGTCCGATGTGTCTTATCTTTATAACAATGTCATACTGTATGCGCATCTTTTAGGAGGTCATACACACTATGCAACAATTAAATAAAAAGACCAAATAATATGTTTATTAAGGAGGTTATCTCCTCATGTTATGGTATTTATGTCAGACTTTCGGACTCCTCTAGTTTTACTCATTTAAAGACATTTTAACTTAGGCGTTTTATTTTTTCCTTAGTTTCAATTTATACATCTAGTATTCTTCAAATTCCCATTAAATTCTAATTATCCTGTCACATTCAATTATGGCCAAACATTGCTAATGTTAAACCTATGAGAAATAAGAGAAGTTCAGTTTCCCGCCAATATAATGATTTCCATGCTTTATCTTGCAAATATTTGCATTTTATAGGGATATAATCGTTCATTAAGATTTTAGCATGTTTCGAAGGACATTAGCTGAGTTCAGTAAAGGACTTTCAAATTAATTGCTATTCACAGAGAAAGTTCTTTCGTTATAAAAAAATCACGTCATATATCGTAACGTGGTGTCATCGCATGGTGCGTGTTTCATCTCAAATACATGTATATTCCTATTTGCGTACATTCTAATGTTTCCCATCTGACTCATTGTTTTTATTGGCCCGAGTCCGTGTTGTTTGTCTGTGTAGTTCTTTTCTGTAGCGTACCCATGTAATGTTGCCACATTCATTGGCTTATTCGTTTTAGACTGACGATTTGGTTATCACTCACTTTACTGTAAGGTACATTCAAAATGGATTGACGAAAATAGAACTTAACAAAGAGGTCTAGCTATTATGTTAGCATTCGACAGAAGTAAAGTTATTTTCGCGAAAAATAATGCACCCAAAAGTTTAGAGCAAATGCAGAATTTTAATCTTGACACAGTATATAGATAGCCTAAAACCAGAATATTTTCAAGCTCGATGATAACTATGAAGATCTTGTGACCAATATTTATTTATTTATGTCAGTGATAAATATAGATTATAACATGCCTAGGTCAGAGTATCAGCCCGAGAGCCGACAGGCTCGAGGGATGATTTTGACCACGGGCTGATAATGGGTCTGATATGAAAAATGGCATGTTATAATCTATATTTATCACTGACATAAATGAATAAATATTGGTCACAAGATCTTCATAGTTATCATCGAGCTTGAAAATATTCTGGTTTTAGGCTATCTATATACTGTGTCAAGATTAAAATTCTGCATTTGCTCTAAATCTTTCGGGTGCATTATTTTTCGCGAGTGGGTCCGATATGAAAAATTGCATGTTATGATATTTTTATCATATGATTCAAACTAGAAATACATCCCAAATTTCGTACGCGATCTCAAAAGTTTGTTTTCATGAATAGAAATTTTGAGTTCAAACCTTAAAACGTTGAAAATTTTAAAGACAACATTATGTTTGTGAAGTGTAATTTCACATGAATGACAATAGAAAATTCGGATAATGTTTCAAATATTATAAAAGAAAGAAAGTAGGATATTTATTTCAAAAGATAATTTAAAGAAAAAACAAGTATACTCTGACAAAAGTCAGAATACTCAAGCTGAGTTTTAGCTAATTTTTTCATTGATTTATTTGAATCTAAAGGGGGGGGAGGGGGCAGACTTATAGTACCGAGGATGCAACTCAAATGTTAACAACACACTCAGAACTCTTCGATAGTTTTTGTGAAAGCTGATATTATAGGTAAATTTCGTCGGATTGTTATTTAAAATGGTGATAAGTAAAATTACCGAGAGTTTCGAGCGTTGTCAATTACACCTGATATAGCTGAAATATTGCTCATTGGACGTTAAACTCTAACTAATCAATCAACCATAAACTACAAGTTGCTAATCTCTATAATGGCTCTGTAGAGAACAAATAATAAAAATGATTTAAATAGAAAGGCAAGAACTAGCTAAGGACATATAGATAATTGTTCGATCCGTTTTCTGTATACAGCAATAATTCAGTGTTTTATGCATTTTGTGTAATTTGAACAATGTGCATTTGTTGTTTTCTGTGGTATGAATTTGTTGAATTTGTAAAACTATTGTTTTATATTAAATTTAGATTTGAAATGTTTACATGTTCATAAACTTAAGAAAATGCGATAAATAGACGATAGGATCATTACATGTCATTTTCCGTATCGTCCCTGGTATTAACCCTCGACCCATATCATTCCTCAGGCTACGCCTTCGGGCTTGATATGGGAGTCAAAGCCTACTATAGGGCTGATACGGAAAATGACATGTAATTATAATTATCCCAACTGGGATTATCCCGAACCTGTTGAGAATTTTAAATGTAATAGTTTAAAAATTATTTACAACAGAGACATGTAATACGGGACTTTACGAGATAGGGACTCTCGTGCAAATTGGAGGTGGAAACGATCTCCTCAAATACCAGTAAGACGTATAACTGGATCCCTGCCATATTGAAAAAAATATATAATATCACCTAAAAACAAACTATTTATGAAATTGAAGTGCACTTATAATTTGTCCTACATGACAATTATGGAACTAAATTTTAATTGACAAAAACACTTAACCTGAAGAGCTACAAATAGATAAAATACAAATCCCCCTTAGCTCAACAGTGATTCCCTCTCAAGGTATTGATGTATTGATTTTTTTCGCATAATACACAAAACTGTTTCCGGAGTGAACACGACTCAATAATCTCGTATTAACCATGAAAAATATTCATTCATCTGCATTTTTTTAATAATTCGAAACAACTCATGGTGCGAACGGGATTCGGCACGAAACGACAAGGATTATTGAAAAGGATTCTTAAGTCACAACATAAACTTCTTGTAAATAAGATCTCTGGACACGAGAAATCAACGAAAACACGACCCCACGAAAACGGGACCTTTGATTGACTTGTATAAATATATATGTGTTGGGATAAATTTGGACAAACTTGGGCATCGGGAAACTGGACATTTCCCAAATCGCACACATGTCAGTGTCTCCCGCTAGTATTACGGCTAGTAAATTTAGCCTAACATTATGTAGCACACTATATGCCAAGATAATTTAACACTGTCACTGGTTTGGTTCTATCCGTTTGATTTTTTCTTACACTTCAGTGAACATTACAAATAGATGAGCGCTACTATTCTGTATGCTGCTACTGGTTTTTAAGGCAGGTTCTCTGCCTTCTAGCTGTCGGGTAAAAGCCATCTTGAAAAAAGTCTGTTTCAACCAGACTCTTACATTAAGGAGACTATATGAAAAGAATCGGAATGATCCAGACTATCGTTAAAAACGCGTACGGCTTACCAGTTATTCATACGAAGGCACAAAAAATAATCCATTCATGTGGCGATACAGTGTCCATTTCATGATCAACTACATCGTTTTATGTGTTTATTGTATTTATTTAATATCTTTTAAGGGATACTTTGCTTTTTTAATCTCAGAGCACTTAAACTGACATTCGAAATTCACGATTCGGTTCATTCATAAAAATTTCCTGTGTTGCGCAGTTTTTATGAATGGATACATAGTAACTTCTAGTTTCGCTGTTGTAACCAGAGTTGTTAACCCTCCCGTCTCACCGTGAGGCTACCGGTTTTTAGCAGCC
>MJUU01044577.1:34856-59065 GCA_002080025.1 Modiolus philippinarum | reverse complement strand
ATATATATATATATATATATGTAACAAAGAATTAAATAACTGGAGTGATTGTTCAATCTGGGATAAAATGTACTACATCCTGCTAAGCTCACCTCGTTGTACTGTATTGTCTACATTTATTGACAAATATATACAACAATTAGTTTTACAAATATACTGGCATCCCTAAGAGCAACGAATCCATACCCGTGTGTATGGATACATTTATAAATTGTAAAAAATGCTTTATATCAAAATATTAAATTTCAACCTGTTAAACGATATTTTATGAAACATTCAAACAATCGTTAAAGCTGCGACAAAACAGTTTCCTTAGTGTTCGGAACCGTAGATATAAAATTATGCACGTTTTCCATATCGGAAGCCCTCGGGATAGATAATAATACCAGAGGAAATCTGCTGATCGGATCAGATTCCGACCTTTTTAAACTACAGATTGACGGATTCCTAAAAGCTACCATGGCAACCGGGAATAAAGAAACGATTGCCTTTCCCTATACCAGTTGACTCCAATATAGCTAGTTTGGGTATTTGTCGTCCCTTACTTGTCCATGGCTGTATTTCACAAACTGATTACATTGAAGGCAATGACAATGTAAACATATATGAGGCAATCAGTTTATAGTTAAATTCAAGTTTTTCCAATGTATCCTCGAATGGTTTATATCGATGTGCAAATCAGCGGAATTACGGAGACGACGCACATCATTTAGCACCAGTATTACGCGGGAACTTCTGACCAATGAGCAAGCTTTGTTTTCGTTTCTGCAGACATGCTTGCAGCGAACCATTCTAGTACCCGATTTCCATGGAAACCGGGAATAACTATTAAAAATCGGTAGTATTATCAAGGGGTAAAATTTAACTGCTTTTTTCTAGAAACATATGATAAAATACATTATTCTTCAAATATGTCAAATAATTAATAGACTAAGCATTAATCATCTTTTGAAAACAGGTTTTTTTCGAACAAATAATTAACTGTAAATCTAGAAATAGAACCTCAACAAACCGGTAAATCCCTTTGTGTATTCCGATGGAAGTTTGCACACAAATAACTCTGATGTCCAAGAAATATATTGATGCTTGAGACATGTTTAGCTGTTGCAACCAAACGTAAAACTGCAGAAATATGATATTCCTAAATTCATAAATTTTGATGTTCGTTTCAAAGGTTATCGATAAATGTCTGTTTTTTTTCCAATCATAGTTTAAACAGTGTGGTTTACTGAAAGTTTTCATAGTCAAAACTGTGTCGTGTACTGCATATTTTTATGACTTCGTTACAAGTCCTCTACGATATAGAAATAATCAGTCGAACTATATACCAACAAGCATTGTAACAGTGCTGTTATTCCTTATTATAGGTGCTGAATTTGTACGTTTATCAAAAAAAGAAAACTGGTACATGAAAAAGGTATACAGTTTTAAGAAACTTAAATCACTGTTAAGATTCTCTATGTTCATGATGTTTATCCTCGGTAATTACTGCTCTGACTGTATCTAAGTCGCTATAAAATTATGAAGACAATGAGCACGACACGCAACTTACACTATCGACACGCAACTTATACTACCATGAAGCGCCATAGTCATAGAAATAACATCGACAATCTGACCTGCGGCGACAAAAATCTGCATTTTCTTGTCGTAATATAAACGACTTGTTACCAACACGACAATACAATATCGAGAAGTAACTCCAAGATTTTTTCTCAATCACTGGCATGGCTGACACCTCCATTGTAAAAACTGACATTTGCAATACAGCAACTATTAGAACCAACAATTTCATCCTTCTGGAGCAGGTGTGTAATATTGTTTTGTCGTCTGAACCCGAAGTCTGGAGCAGGCGTGTAATATTATTTTGTCGTCTGAACCGGGAGTCTGGAGCAGGCTTGAAACTGTTTTGCCGTCTGAACCGGAATTCTCTGGAGCAGGCGTGTAGCTGCTTTGTTTAAGTGTAGTCTAAAACGGAAGTGTTGTGTGTTAATATGGTGATTTGACCCCAAATACAAAGTATGAGGCTTTATTAGAAATAATATTATTTCTGAACAAAAGACGAAAAACGATGACCAAGGCAAACAATTACCTATTTCAATATATCTATGCAGAATTAATAACAAATAAATGAATAAGTTATGGATCTCTGCAGGTACTGACGTATTTAATACAACGTAGGATTGGCATCATCATATGTTAATTAATAAAGATATGACAATTAATAAATAAATACCGTGAATCAAAAATTGTAACAATAAAACAACGGCAGTAGAATACCGAAAAAACAAAGTAGTGGTATTTACAAAAATCCAATCCAAAGACATGACAAAAAACGAGAACACAGAAACAATGACGTTAGACAGCTACAACGCGCAGAAAAAAAACACAACATTCAAAACCAATAATTTCCTTCTACAGTGTATCAACTTAAATTTTTGTATCTTGTATATGTACCATGCTTATGCTTTTTGAGAATACAATTATTTAATTAGTGTATCTCTAAAAGCATTGAGTTTATACTGCCTACAAATAAAATGAGTTTATCTCGAGAAGCATTAAGTTTATACTGCCTAAAGATAAATTAAGAAAACCATGGTGTTGACGTATATGGTAACTGTTGACGTATATGGTAACTGTTGGCGTATGTGGTAACTGTTGACGTATATGGTAACTGTTGACGTATATGAACTGTTGACGTATATGGTAACTGACGAATTTTAAATCAGACATTGAAAGGACAAAGCGGGGTTAAAATCGGTTTGACAGGTGTGTAACTTCGTGAAACAGATCCCTTATATCTAATAATACTTCTGGTTTCTATAGGGTTCACATTGCATGTGCTTTATTTTTGCAGTATTGTCTTTATTTTTTGTTTCCATTTGTAGACTACCTACGAGAAGTCCTGTCTAACTTATTTAGCTCCTAATGGGGGTAGAGAGTCAATCCATGCAGTAATCGTTCATGTAATCGATAACAGGTGATTCTACAAAATTGTCGCAAGAATTGTTTCTGCAGACCAAGGAAACCAGACTAAAGTGAGCGACCAATTTTTAGGTATGTCTAAAATCAAAATAAGGCTATAACACCAAGGAAGATGCATATGTCATGCATGATACATATTAAATTTTGTTGTTTGGACTATTGGCTAGTACATAGTCTATGGAACTTTTGACTTGTAGATAGTCAGGCTCCAGGTGGAATACCAAAGAATCAAAACATGTGTTATGTCAACATAATGAAGAAAAAAAAATTCCCAAGCTGCAATATTATGCATTTTTAAACAGAAATGATGATAAATAAAGTATTGGACGGTAGTATAGACAACCATGTTTCCGGTACGGTAAGTGTCTTGTTAAATACATATTTTCGTTGTTGTAAGTTTGGACTTTTCTAAACATATATTTTTTTACAGAAAAGTAAGTTATCATATTTACATTAACTATTTCTTTCCTTCTATGGAACGTACAAATAGTACTCAGTTGGTCTGTGTGTTGATCACACACAGATCAAATTTTTGTAGCTTATAAAAAAAGCGTTTTTGGAGGTCTTTCATTTCCATTCCTTCCAAGAACAGTATTCGCGTTACCATTGAAAAGGGTATATATGTAGTATCTATGAATATATACTGGGCGGGAAAAGTTAAGTATCATGTTCATTTTAAATAGTATCTTGAAGCATGCGCATAACCACTGATCGAGCGATCTGGCTTTTTGCACATACTCGGATACATTTACCATTTTGAACATTTTCAGCAATTTTCAGATTTTCAATCTTTTTTAATTTTGAGATTCGGAAATCATGTTTTAACCAAAAAATCGCCATTTTGATTTTTTACGAGTTGTTCAATCTTATGACTGTCTACGGACTCTGATTCACTGAAAATGGTTAAAAATTGAAAAAGAAACAAGCTTCAAACTTGGGTGCCCATTTTTTTAACAAGATTGTTTTGGGTTATTTTCAAAACTCGGAAGGGTATGGTACACAGAGAAGCATGACCAGGTGGAAGGGTATGGTACACAGAGAAGCATGACCAGGTGGAAGGGTATGGTACACAGAGAAGGGTATGGTATACAGAGAAGCATGACCAGGTGGAAGGGTATGGTACACAGAGAAGCATGACCAGGTGGAAGGGTATGGTATACAGAGAAGCATGACAAGGTGGAAGGGTATGGTATACAGAGAAGGGTATGGTACACAGAGATGCATGACCAGGTGGAAGGGTATTGTACATAGAGAAGCATGATCAGGTAGAAGGGTATGGTACACAGAGAAGCATGACCAGGTGGAAGGGTATGGTACACAGAGAAGGGTATTGTACACAGAGAAGCATGTCGGAAGGGTATGGTACACAGAGAAGCAAGACCAGGTGGAAGGGTATGGTACATAGAGAAGGGTATGGTACACAGAGAAGCATGACCAGGTTGAAGGGTATGGTACACAGAGAAGCATCACCAGGTGGAAGGGTATGGTACACAGAGAAGCATCACCAGGTGGAAGGGTATGGTACACAGAGAAGCATCACCAGGTGGTAGGGTATGGTACACAGAGAGGATCACCAGGTGATAGGGTATTGTATACAAAGAAGGGTATGGTACACAGAGAAGCATTACCAGGTGAAAGGTATGGTACACAGAGAAGCATCACCAGGTGGAAGACTGACCCTATAGACCTTTTTCAAGTAACCTGATAATTTCGAAAACTTAAGACACAGTGTGCCAAGATTGTTTGGAAAATGTATGTGACAGGACAGCCTACCTGCGTTGTAGTAGGTAGTAGATATATAGCAAGTAAAAATCGACTGAGCTAATGGACTATTTCTTTAGTCATTCGGTTAGGTGGCTGGCTGAAGTGCTAGAGGTCCCGGGTTCGATCCCCGGAGTTGACATTAGTCAATTTTGTAAGGAGATTCATGCCCTCTGGTTACATTGTGCGCCCAGCAAAAACCCACGGTGGTTAGGTGGAGCTAACCAGGGTTTGTGTGATATTTGTGTTGAGAGTCATGCATAGCAAGTATGATGACTCTCGAGGTGGGGGAAGTGTGACAGGACAGCCTACCCGCGTTGTAATAGGTGGCAGATATAAAAGCCAGTAAAAATCGACTGAGCTAATGGAATATTTCTTTAGCTCATTCGGTTAGGTGGCTCGCTGAAGTGCTAGAGGTCCCGGGTTCGATCCTCGATCCCCGGAGTTGACATTAGTCAATTTTGTAAGGAGATTCATGCTCTCCGGTTACATGTATAACTTAGTCAAATTTAACTCTGTTGTAAAACCTAGTACATTTGTAACGGAAACGTAAAACCGTCATCCTTTTTTATGAATATACTTATAGTCAAACTTATATGGCTCGAAAACTCTAGGGACCGATGAAAACAGTTCGAGTAAGAGAAGGGTTTAGCTATCGAGGTCGAATTATGTTTAAACCAGAAAGATGGTTCGAGACATCCATGGTGTTCGAGCTATTGTAGTTCGAGCCATCGAAGTTCTACTGTATCTGAAAAAATAGAAATTGGTTTTCACATCAGTAGCTTAAATTAGCAGTAGCTTAACGCATGTGAATTACGATGTAAGGGTATGGATATACACTTTGACCCATGAAATCAAATAAATGAAGCAATTTAAGTTGTCTAACAATACACCTAAACAAAAGTTAGTACTTGTTATAAATTCAACCTTTTCTAACTTATTACTAATAAACCTTGGTCAGCTTCAGTTTCGGGAAAGAGAATTAAATATTAAGTCGATCTTTTCTTTTCTATAGGCCTTTTAAAAAATGCATTTGGTCCGCCCTTCGGTTTCGGCATTGAAATACAAATAATCAGTTCCGGTTATCCACCCAACACGGCAAATGTTGTTCATCTTGAACACAGTTCATAAAATTGTTCATATCTAGATTACCATGTCACTGTTTACTATGACAAAGCACTAATTTTGTAAGAATTAAAATGTATTCAGGGTTTAAGCTATGTATTGTTAGACAACCGTACGAGCGATAACCGGAGGCGAAGAGTGTTTGTACCCCCATTAGATGGGAGAGGTAAAATCCAGGAAAAGACAACAACACTTTCTGAAAAGGGCTAATGTGAACGAATAGAAAAAGAAGGGAAACGGGGAATGTGTCAAAGAGACAACGACCCGAAGGGGAGTAATAACAACTCAAAGCCACCACAAGATTTTTAATGAACGGTGAGGAAACCAAACACCTAACGGCAAAAAAAAAATTAAAAAATAGGAAAAATGAAAGGATATGGAGTGATGTACATATGACAAAAACGCACACGATACATAGAAAACTCCAGTTTATCAAGGACAGGGTTTTTATTCCTGTCTACATCTTGATGTCACCTGAGGGTCCTCAACCAGAGGTGAACAATATTCCTCTCCTCAAGCGAGATCAAGAAGCCCCTTGCGTGCACTTAAGTGGTATTCTTGACAAACATTATATCAAGGTCACTCCCGTGCTCTCCGCCCGCCATGGACTGCCAACTTGGGCGATGCTCAGGGTTATCTAGCTGAAAGCATCAGGGTTACAAGAAGAGGATAACAATGTTGAGCAGCATCGATCGCAACTAAAATATGTCATTGAAGCAACACATGTCGGGAGCGGCCGATGAGGAAAAAGTAAAACCGGGCAATGTATGCCTACAAATATTTGTCATTAAGTAGCCCGAAGAAAGACAAAAATAAGGACAATACAACATCGATAGACAACACGGCGCACATCGAAATAGATGACGGCAAACCTTGCAGTGTAACTAGGTTGAAAGGGCAAAAATAGTCATGTGAACAGATTATAACATTTTAGTAAAACAATGAAAATATTGAACAGCCAAATTTAAAAAAATCGTATGAGAAATTCTCACACGGACAAACACACCATAATTGTAATATTATAAGAGCATGCACCTCAAGCATGGGGATACTTTCTACGGACTCCACACAGCACGAGAGACAAACTCTGCAGTAAACAGGAAAAATGAAAGGATATGGAGTGAATGTACATGTGACACAAACGCACACGATACATAGAAAACTCCAGTCTATCAAGGACAGGGCTTTTATTCCTGTCTACATCTTGATGTCGCCTAAGGGTCTTCAACCAGAGGTGAAAAATAATCACCCCCTCAAGCGAGATCAAGAAGGCCCCTAGCACCTGCACTTCAGCGGTATCTTGACAAAAATTATATTAAGGTCACTCAAGCATGTTTTTGCACGAATGTGCGTGAAATAAGAAAGGTCTTGTACGATGTAAAAAAAATGAAAATGGTCGTGTACATTGTACGAAAATAACCCTTTTTACAACTCTCTTGAGTTAATTCTTTGTCAAAAGCAGAGTAATTATTTGTTAAATGAACTGAAAAGGGTCTACTGAATTTGTTGAATGCGAATTCATCGGAAATTACTAGTAGTAGAAATTGTTTTAAACTCAATGACAGAATTTCTAGAAAATTCAAAGTATACAACAAGACTTACATAGAACTCCTCGGAAGTTAAAACATCATATTTTGAAGGATTTTGGATTCTGTTATTTTCCATGATGTACATGACAATTGCTTAACAAAGTACTTGGTATTCTAATCTTTGTTCATTTTTTTTTATTTCTTCCAGGAATATTGTGTCAGTATAAAAGATGTACATTTATACAGCAATATCGCCATTGCCGGACTGGTATATTGCTGTTTCCTCCTCCGTAGCAGTATTGTCTGTTCTTTCAAATGTACTGGTACTTCACATATGGTTAAAGAAATCTAACCGGACACAAACGACTGTAATTCTGGCCGTGTTAGCTGTATCAGACAGTGCCGCAGTTGTCGCTGCAGTGTTAGTACCTCTCTCACATAGATATACAAATCGGACAACTGGGTGTCGTTTTTTAATTGCTGTAAATTATATAGGGATAGCAGCACATACATTTTCAATCTTGATATCGACAGTTTTAGCCCTGCGAAGATTCTGTATGTGTGCTTTCCCTATCAAAGGTCCTACAATATTCACCAAAAAGTGCACCTCTGTTTCATTGATTTTGGCAGCACTGTTCTGTCTTTTATTTACAGCAATGTATGCTTTCTGCTTAAATGTAAAGGGAGAATTAGTACGTGAACAAAAACTACAAAAGCAGACAAGCGGTTATGAAAATGTCACTCGTATGGTGACGACAAACAACATACGTCTTCTTTGTTATAGTGATAAACCCATCCTCTCAGCAGGGTCGTCCTATTTGTTCCGTTTTATTGCAATACAAATTGTTCCAATGTCTATAATTATAATCTCAATGTCGTATTGCATGTACATGGTACTTAAACGTAGACATGCCATACCATCCAGTGATGTTCAACAGAGAAGACTGAACCAGACCACCATTATGTTATGTTTGTTGATGCTGGTTTTCATAGTTGGTGAACTTCCAACCACTCTTAGTTTTGGTGTAAGAATATTTTCGGTGGGTCAACGAAAAATGCGTTTTTAAATTGGATTGGAAAAGAAGTTGACGGATTCTTGTTTGCAAATATGATGATTTTCATATCATATCTCACAAACATCTGGATATATATAGGAATTAGCAAACAATTCCGTCAATCATTTGTTGATATATGTAAAAGTTTCATTAAAATCGAAGAAACGGAATGAATAGTCATGCATTTTTACATGCAGCCAAGAACAATTTATGGAAAATTAGAGGAACAAACTTTTATATAGATTCATACGTATTCAGCAACCTTTGTAATGTAAGGAAGGAGCAGGTATCATAAAATGACAAACATTTTCATTATTATGTTAAACTCTACATATAAGGGCTTTGTTGCACATGTTTTCAATTATATCTAGAGTTAAAATGGATGCACGGGGTAACTCGGGTTAGCCATTCCACAAGATAGAGTTTATATTCTTTTCTAAACTGCAATATACTTTTGTGCGGTTATGCGGATGTAAACTTGGATTCTATTGGCTGATTAACCACCTGCTAAATAACCATGGCCGCCATACACAACAAGAAAATCAATAATCGTGATAATGTAGTGTTTCACATTAACAAACATGCAGTAAGCATAGATAAATAAACATATTTACTTCTACGTAATGTACAGTTATTTCAGCCTGAAAATTAAAATACGAAAAACATCTATATTTGGAATAACATGTAAATTATATGAAATGTTTTGTCTGCGTTCATTTTCAAAGGTTTCCGCTCAGTGTATTTCGAAAACGTTATTTTGCTGGTACAATCTTTATACAACTTGAAAAATCAATAAATCACTCAGTTTTGTATTGTTCATGTTACGCTGTCAGTTGGTATAGTGTTTATTTTTAGAATCATGTAGTTAAATGTATTAAATTATCGTTTTTGTAGTTTAATGCAAACTGTGGTTAGCATAACCGCACAAAAATGTTATCATGCATTGAACCAACTAACATGATTATTTAGATAGTGTCGAAAACGGTTGAACGGTGCGGCTGACGCCTTACCGTTCAACAATTTTCGACACTATCTAAATAATCAGGTTAGTTGGTTCAATGCATGATAACTTATAGTGGCATTTTCGTATATGAGCATGCTTTATGCAGTCTTTTCAGTTATTTTGCTTGCTGAAGGTTGATTAAGTTATTATGTTTGTTGAAGGTGTTATAGTCTCTTTATGTTGCAATAAAGCTGTTTTGCACATATTAAACGTCTACATTTAAACCATGCCTTAAAGCTAAAATGGCTGTTTTCTGTGTATTAATTTTTTTATTGATGTCAACACTTTCACTTTCACGGCAGTTGACAAGTAATCACTATCGTTCTGACAGAAAAAGCGAGGTTCCATTTTGGGAATTGTTTTTAAATAATTTTCAGCCATTTAAAATAAAGTTACAAATATTTTTAGATTGCAATATAAAACAATATACGTCTAGCAGACCTGTTTACCCCTCTTAATTGGTATCCGTATTGGAGCAGTAATGTTTCCGTGATCTTCCGTATTTTGATCACATTTTCCCGCAGTTAAACCAGTTGAGAGAAAAAAAAACTTTTCTGAGATGAATAACGCATCTACCTTTAACTAAGCAGTGAAAATGATAGCAATAAAGAGCATAATAGAAATGTCATCAACAAATTTTGTCCTGCATTTGTTAGGTTCATCCGCAATCTGTTTCTATACTTCATTGTTTTGATTGATTGACTGATTAATTAGAGTTATACGTCCAGTGAGTAATATTTCAGCTATATAAGGACGACAACGAGTAAATGACTTTAAAAAGCCATAGTTTGAAAATGAAACATATACAAGAGGAAGGGACAACAGAGGCAACAAGTACTTACTGCCCCCGAAATGGGGACAGGAAACTTAGCCTTCAACAAGACCCTAGCGCGTCTGCTCTTGTATGAGAAGTGGGTAGGGATGGGAAATTTAGCCCTAATACGACGCTTCTTGAGTCTGCTTTTCTATTAATTCTCCACACAGATTATCTACAAGATTATCTACAATGGTTTCGGTTCGAGCATTTGGTATGAAAATTGGCCGGGGGTAAGGGGCAGGAAATCGCGGTCAAGCTTTCCGTATTTATGATCGGACAACCCCTCTGACACTGTGAATCGGCAGAAATTGGTAGGGGTAGAGAATTTAGCCTACCATACGACCCCAGGTGAGTCTGTTCTTCTATAAATGATACAGAAGGAGTCTTAATACTGAATTAGGCGTTGCAATTCTCCACACAGTTTATCTACAATGGTTTGGGTTCAAACTTTCCGTATGAAAAATGGGTAGGGGCAGGATTTAGCCTTCCATACGATCCTTGCGAGTCTGCTCTTATACCAGAAGAACAGATGAGGTCTCTACACAGCATTAGGCGTGGCGTTGCTCCAAGCCGTTTGTCTACAATAATTCGCGCTTTAGGCTCTCTGTATGAAAAACAAATGGGTAGGGGTAGGAAATCTTGCTTTCCTTATTAAGGTCTGACTGCCCCGCAAAACAAGGCATTCCCCTATCCACCATTACGGGACACGCCCGGCAGCATTGTTTTGTCAGAGACCTTCATCAATTTTGCGCTTTAAAAACATTGTTGATAGGTACCTTCTATTTAACACTTATTACCCAATTTCGGAAATAGATAAGATTATGAAAAGGTTTAAGACTAAACGGTACATTTCCCATGTTAATCCGTAGTGCATATTTTTACCTAAAAATCCGCAGAAATACGGTAAACCATAGTGGTAGACACCTCTGGTCTAGTGTCTTCAAATATGAGATTTATTTATATTTGGCACGAGACAGGCAGCAATGTTCGCTGAATCTCGCATTACCACAGTTTCTTAGCCACATACAAATAATTCATACTTGAAGACACTACACGTATATTGTTTAAGTATATTATGTAATTATGCTCGCTGAAGATAACTTAGTTTCTGTTTTTTTAAACGTAAAGACAATGATAATGTTTTCATTATTAGTATTCCCCAGCCAATAGTCACACTTCTCTGACATGAAAAAATTGCCTTGCGTTTTATACAAATTTACTGTTTATCAAAATTCAAACCCCTTAAAATACTGAGGCTTCATTCTGTGTATAGCACTCGATGGATGTCATTGGTACTGGATTTGGCCTCTTATTTCGATATTTTTGGAAATGAGTGCTTCATTTTTACTTCTTTTGGATTATGACTTTCCATATTATTTGATTCTAATGCTGCTGATTGAGAGGTTACTCCTTAAAAAACGTGTACAGCATTACGAAATCTACTGTTAATAATGCAACTGTGGTATTTTAGTATTCTAATGTTTGTATATGAGTTATCATATTTATAATTGGTTATGTCAGAAACAGAGAAAATGTCGCCCGTGTTTCTTTATTACTTTCAAAAACACCCAACGTTGTTTTAGGATTTGTAATAAGATTTATAATTCAGATTCTTTCAATTTTCTATCCTTTCAAGTTTCTGAACTTTTACAAAAAGTAGCTTGATTTGTACTTCGTCGTATCATTTTTATAAATTGAACTAAAACGGAATCGTTCAACAAATTCTTACTATTCGGAGCACTGCGTGTTTCTCCAAGTTTTTTTATTGAGCTTTGTTAATCAATGAAGGGATATGGAGTAAATGCACATGAGACAAAGTATCTATAAATACATGGTAAAAACAAACAATGTAACAATGTTTTTATTGTTATTCTTCATCTTTAAGTCTCCATCAGGCCTTCAACAATGAGCTTTGCTCATACCTCACAGTAAGTTCAAGATGGCACCTTGCATCGGTTTGAGCGGAATTCATGGCTAGATGTCGATCAACGCTACATTCATGTTTATCGTGTCATCTGTTGTTGTNTTTTTTTTTTTTTTTTTTTTTTTTTTTTTTTTTTTGTATAATTTTGCTAGCCGACCCTTGCTGAAATAGCTCTGATTTATCCACTGTATTAACATCGTATTCAACAATGATGCTTTGGTTTACAGAAGAAAAAACCTTCTAATAAATTTAATATTTTTATTAACTTTAACATATGATAAAATAGACTGACAAACAAATATGACGTTAATATTTGAACTGAGCCAATATTTTCCATGTATTACAACAATGTAGTTGACAATCAGAATGCATAATTGTCCTTTAAAAAATTGGTGATCCACTTTCATGATCATTTGTCCAAACCAACTCATTCGGTACATCAATTTGGCAAGCATATCAAATGTTTTGAAAAGTTGAAAGAATAATTTATAGCCCAAACAGGGATCCATAATCAAATTTTAGTATTAAGAAAAAGTTGGTCAGTGTTCAAAAATCTATGAGAATTTAATGATATCAAAAACAATTATAGTGCTAATAAATTTGAATTTGAAAATCTATAAATGAACTGTGTATGATTTAACTTAAATATTTATTTATCTTAATTTTTATGCTAATAAAAGTCTGTGTAATTAAAAATTACATGTAACATATAATTCTAAATAGTTTACACGTATAAAATCTGACTAATTCTAAATAATAGTTTACACATTCTTATCCCAAACTTTTGCAAATTTCAATAATCATATATATTTCAATTAGGTTAAATTGAAACATCTACTACATAAATTTGTATTCACAATGTTTTGCCTTATGAGCAAAAAAAAATCAAAATTTGAGACAAAAATGGTGGAGTCGATCCAAAGAACACCATTATTTAAAGGACAATGTACAATCTATGTGTCAACCAATGTTATGTCGAAAAGAAACGTAATACAAATTTGGAAATATTGGCCGAACTGAGATCAAGTTCATGACAATGATGATATTTGTGCAATGACCACTACCTGTTTTCACTCTAAATCAGGAAATTTGAAGAACTTCACTTTAGTTAGACTTAACATTATGATTTTAATTCACTGGAATTTGTGCATTCCTAAATGCTTTTGCCACATTTCAACATAAATCTGTATGACCAAAAAAAAAACAAATTATCTTTGTTCGCCTTGAAAAATTGACATTTGTAAAAACAAATATTTTTTAACCTTCAATGACCCAACAATTTTTCAAAACTAAAACGGCAATTGTTTTGTTAAATTGTAATGTCCTTTTTACATCAATTAATATTGTTTACAAGTTCCGATTAATATATAAAAATACAATAGAGTGACTTTAACTTGACTAAAGTGAACAGAAATAAAAATATATAAAAACATAGGAAATAAAAAACAAAGAAACATAACAAAACACAAACAAAACCAACAAATAATTTGTTTTGTGTTCAAAAACAGACAATTGCGTAATTGAGTTTGCAAAAATACAAGAAGCACGTCATTGCTTGAAAAGTCGAAATCGAAATTGCAATGACATGCATTTTTCTGAATTACTACAGAAATAAGTTTTGTATATGTAATATTCCCACCATTTAATCTACTTTACTTCGAAAAAGGGCAAAGTAGACATATGGCTAGGCAAATTTAGTAAATGTAATGATATATAATCTTGTCCATACATCTGTAAAACTCCGAAAGAAATGTGAGTTTCTGAAATGGTATAGTTTAAAACAAGATTTGTCTTGGCATAACCCAGACAGCATTAATTGAAAAACAAATCAAATGACGTTTGTATGAAATGAATGAATATAAATGAAGTTGAATACTTTGCGTTACGATTATACAAGTTATTATAATTTATGGCAACAAGTACATCTTGGTCCTTATCACAATGCAAAATGTTATATACATTCATCCCATGGCCGTATTGCTGCGCAGTATATTATAAGAATTTGGAACAACTGATGATCTGCCCTCCGTACGTAAACTCAACATTGACTTCCTAATTTCTGGACCCATTCTATCAGATTGAAGTTGTGCAACTGAACCAAACATTGATGTTTCCATTTCACTGCGCATTTGATCCAAGTCCAAGTGCAAATTGTCTGTGTCATAACCCGTTTCTGTTAAGGAAACATCACCATCGTCTTCCGGTATGTAAATACTTGAATAGTCTGACATTTCTGCACGTGATTTTGCATAATCGGCCCTGTTTCTGGACATGAATTCTTGCTGGTTCCGTTTCATTTCTTCTACAATGCGGAGATTGACATCCTGCAATGCTTCACGAATAGCCCCTTCAGCCTTTGTATCGCCTGTAATGAAAGTGTTATTCATGTATACAACTTTCTGTAATTATTCATAAAGTAAAACTATTCTAGTATATGTTTCATTTTAAAATGTCAAGTTAAGAAATGAAAGGAGTTATCTGGTTTGTGCTGAGCTGGTTTTGGAGTTCTTTTAAGCACCACGGTTATTTCTTCCTTCTAGATTTTAATCATATCTTGTCGAAATAGATATTTGAAGAACTTCAGATTCCTGCAATTTCGATTTTTCGTCATTTGATTGTGTAATCTTCATTTAATCTTAGGCTTTGTTCCTTCGATGTTCTATTGCAGTTATTTTACAACTTCCGGTCGGTAAAAACCTAAACAATAGTCACGATACTGCATTAAAATTGACTTCAATTGTTAATATAAAACACCATTCATTCTCACAAAAAGTGGATAAAGCCGATTCTATTTGGAACCTTAGAATATCTAAATTTTTGTAAATTTTGTTGAAAACTATGGAGTATCTCCCTCACGCAAAGCTCTGTCCTTAGCTGATTTTGACTTTACATTTAGATCATATTGTTATTTGTTCTCTATCAGTTTTTAAACATCTTTGAGTTATGGTCTTCCAAACGTTTAGATTTTATCTGCACTGAAGAGACATAAGTTNTCGAAATGCGCATATGCAGAAATTAAATTCACTGTGACTTCGGTATTAAGTTATTTGTGACAAAATCTATCATTGTAGATTTTCAAATCGGTGTTCAGACTGTTTCTGTGGATTCTTTCTTGAAAATCCGGCTATGTTTTTATGTATTTTTTTTGTAAAATAAAAAAAACAGAAAGGTTTGGATAGTACAGGGAAGCGTAGATTTTTTATTTACCCGGAAATTCCTACAATAACGCGACTTACATGAGAACAATAATAAAATCGTTGTTCCATAACCTGGTTCTACCATGTATTTGTAGAGACTTTGTCTCATGTGTATTTACTGTTCATCCTTTCTTTGTTTCTGACAGACCCTTGTACAAAGATTGTAGAAATGACTTCATGACTTACCTTGCATGCGGGCTTGGTCTAGGGCTCGTTCAAATGTAGTAAAAGCAGCATGATACTCGTGAAGTTTGACTGAAATTATAGCAGTACAAATAAACACATATATATTCACTTTATGATTAAATCTACCTTAGATGTCTGTTTTAAGTATACAGTGTGTTTTGTTTGTGTTCCATACGTCAACAAAATACTTAAGTGCAGTAAAAATTAGTGCAAGAACATGTGCGTCTGTCTCGTATGATTGGAAGTTCTGATGACTTTGAACTTTGTTTTCAGTGTTTTGAATTTCTCGTTGTCTCTTGCTATATTTCCATCAGATAATGCTTAGATATTTGATGTTTCTTAATCAACAATATTTTCTCAAAAGATCTGTATTTCAATTGGAAAAATATTTATAAAACATGTAAATATATTGTGCTTCCTTACGTGAAACAGTATCACACTGGAAAGTTATACTAGTATATTAAATATACAAATACGTTAAATAATTAAAAAACAAATGATAACAGAAAACAAATGCAATTGCCAAAATCACAATAAAATCCAACAATCGAAAATATCTTGTGAATATTAAGTAAGTCAATTTGCTGTATTTTACGTTGTGTTAACAAAAATAACAAGAAATGAACACATATTTCTGCTGGCAACGTTTAGGTTATGACGTTTTACAACATTTAAGTTTTTCAGTGAAATCTCAGACAAAATCAAATTAATTGCCAGTAAAGTGTGCTTTCTTACCTTCAGCTACACCCAAAAGTACACTTGACTGTAACTGGTAGCTCCATTCTACTGCTTCCTCCGCAGCCTCCAATGAACGTCTAGCTGCTTCACGTGCAAATTCAAATTGTTGTAAGATCAAGAAGCAATTTCCAATTTCATGATATAACCAAGCAGTTTCAAGACGTGTTGCACATAATGGAACCTTTCTCGAAAACCTTTGTAAACATCATAGACAAGTTAAATGTATACAATATTCACCTTTCATTTACTCTTAAGCCATTATCTTGCTTCGTGAAATATTTATTTCATGTTACAAAATTTATTTCATAACGCGGCTGACATGTTATCCATTTGGTTATATGTTACACATTCTTACTAATTTACTTTATACACCTCTTGTATGCTCTTGTTCATGTTCAAGTCTCGAGTATATTTTAACTGCATATACAGAGTTGTAGAACCAAATAAAATTGTATTATCAACATATTAAAATTATCCAGAAAGACGCAAATCAATGTAATGTACAAGAACTTACTTAAAATATGTACCTTTCAGTAAAGAAAACTCCCAGTGAGATCAACATAGCATTGACCATTTAGGTCAAACTGTCTAATTATCAACAAACGTTTTTGAATAACCGTTAAGTAAAAACAGTTCTGGCAAAGTTAAAAATACATACAGTTCTAAGGCATTTTGGTGTCTGCCTTGTGCAACGTAAACTCTTCCAAGATTTCCAAGTGCTCTAGATACAGCTTCTGTATCATCGCTACAACAATAAAATATCTGCTGTTAGACAAACCATTGGTATTATCTACTATAAAATACTTCACTTGATTCAGTTGTCAATTTAATAAGAACGTTTAAATGATAATGACAAGGAATACAAGAAGCCTACAGGAAATTTAAAAAAGAAAATTCAAAATTACCTTAGAAAGGTGCATACAATAATTCCAACATCGTTATTACAACCCTAAGACGTACAATAGATCCGTGCTGATCGACAGTGAATGAACGCATTTGTGCATTTTTAAGCTTTATTTCATTTTTCGTGTCTGTTTGTTTCATATATGTACGGTTTCTCTGAACTGTGACTTCTATCATCTTTGGTTATAAAGGACGTTGTCTTTTATATAGTTAATTACTCACCATTCTTCGCCTATCTGAAGATCTCGCTCATGATGTCGGAGTGCGGTTTCATACTCTTTGATTTCGATGGCAGAGTTTCCAATATAACTGTGAAGTTTGCCAACAATGGCCATGACATTTGGAATGGGTTCGCCCTCGAATGTAGTGACTGCTTGAAGGCAGGCCTCTGACCTTTGGGAACATTCAATGTATCGGCCTTCGACATATGCTATAATGAAAAGGAAAATTGATGTTATACTAAAATTTCAAGCTTTGGTATACTTTTTGGTTCATTTTCTGAACAACATTGTAAACTGACAATAATATACTCTCAATAAATAATAAATTTGTATCATCGAATACGTCGAGGCGAGCTAGCTAAAATCTTTCGAGGGTTATTTTTTCCGCTTAACTCGACCTTGGACAGTCATATCAAATAATTTGAGTAAAAATACATGTCGAAGTGTAATAAAACAGAAAAGAAAAACAAGCTAAAATGTAGACATCGTTCACGAAGCAACATAATATGTTACAGACTTGCAAAGATTTATCATTGATAATAGATAAATAATAGCTGAAATATCTCTATGGTTGAACCAGACCACTTCCGAGATGTCAGACAAAACTTCAAGGAAAATGAAGACTCGAGTGGTAAAATAACGCTAATTATAGTCTGTGTATAAATTGTACGAATATAGGTTATACGAGAGCAAATTAATGTGTTTGTGTTGCTGATTAAATTACAGTTCTTGAAAAACTCTCATTGGTTAAAATTTTGTTAAAGTTGACTTACTCTCTGAGCCTTCGATGGAATTTCATGTTTTCTATCCGGACTTACTACAAACAGCGACATTTTCACCAAAAGTCAGAAATCCCATGTTCAAAATACAGAAGGAAGTTTCCATTATTTGCCCTTTTTTCATATAATTAAACTTTAATGAGTTTCACCTTCATGTCAAACAAAGACTTATGAATTTAGAGCCAAATGAAAATAATTAAATAACGTCATTGCCGTTTACTTGGATATTTTGCCAACAACATTAACACAGTCACGTATATTCCATACAAATTAAGTATACAGTTTTTTAGGATGTCCATAATGTTAATTCCGTATTATAAGTATTCTTATCATTTTGGTTTGTTTTGTCTATGTAATGTTATCTTTATTTCTGCTGTCTCTGTTAAAACTGTCATATTATGGATTTTCCCTTCGGTATGTTTTATGTTAGAAGTTGATGTTATTCAATCCTAATAAAATACACATACACATAACGTGAATTTATATACATGTAGTATTAAACAATTTCACTATAGATATATTTCTATGTTGATTACCTAATTCTATTTCTTCTATTTCCTTGGTGACGAAACTAATCAGCTGCTCCCGCCGGTGAGCTATTTTATCTTTTTTGTCTTTCTTCATTAATTTCATTAATTTCTTTTGATGTGTTCTCCTTGGTGAAGGTGACTCCTCCTTGATTGGTTCAATTTCCTCAAATGACATGTGATTTTCACCATCACTGTTTCCCCTGTATGTTGTAAAACTTATATTCAACCCTGAGTCTGTATCTGAATTTTCTTTATCACTTGATCGAGCACCTTTCCGTTTTCGCCCTCGCCGCATTGTTGGCTTTTCTGTTTTCGGAGGAGTGGGCCGTAGTGGGCTAACGGGCTTTTTAATGTCATTTTCTTTCAGTTCCATTTTCTGTCCTTCTAACACAGTCAAGAACTTTGCTTGGTTTAATTTTCTGTTTGACACATTTGCTACTTTTTTCTGTTCAAGATACCTAAACCAGGAAGCCGGTTGTTTAGTGCTACCATCAGTCTTTTTCATTTTACTATCCACACTGGGTCTAGATCCTGTACTACTTTCAGATCGAGGCGAAATTCTTTTCTCAAGCCGACTATGTGTTGGCTGTGGCGGTGGAAGAATTGGAGCCTCTGGGGGCATTATACGTCCTTGCCGCACCCAGTAAAGTACTCGATCATACAGAAAATTTAAACCATTTTCAGCCATATTTGATAGGCTAATAGACCCCGACGGAAGCTCGCCTTAAAAAATAAAATAAAAACTAATATTCATATATTGCACCTTCTTACATTTTTCCCAACTTTAATTGTAAGGATATGCTCTTAATGAGGGTGTGAATGGGTACTCTTTTGGCGGTTAACGGTAAACATTTCAGTCATATGACGTTAACGGTAGGACATTTTTAGCCCTTTCACATGTTTCACGAATCACGGTAGCATTTTTACCGATTAACGGTAAATATTTAATCGATTAAAACGTTAACGGTAGCAGAAAAAAGCTGTTTCACGGTTAACGGCATTCATACCCTCCTTAATGAAAGGACAATCTGGACAGTATTTTTATGAATTCTACTTTGAATAAGGGCAAAATAGAAACATTCTGTGCAAGAACATATAAGAGTTGAAATGATTTAATTACAAAAATAATGAATCCAATTAATATTTAAAGAGATTTGTTCCTTTTAAAAGACGAATTTTAATTTCAGGTCATTTCTCTTCATATATTTCCTTCCTGTTAATTCTTTGTTTGCTCGTCTTCATATCGTGATTTCATCTTCACTGAAGATACATATTGCATAGCATCTACAGCACATATTGTGTGCACTTTTGAAGATTCCCCATAAATATTTATTGACTAAAACTGCCTTTCCCTCCATATTGCTAAATCAAAGTGAAACACTTGTTGGCCATAAATGTCTTCTTTTTGTGTCTCTCATTGAAAAGTATGAAAAAGTTTTACGAAAGGATATGGAGTAAATGAACGTGAGACCATAACACATATGTTAACTCTAACTGCAATAATTTTAATGAGCTGTATGGCCATTTCGGAAATTAATGCTTAAGTACAATACAATAAGATGTTCAAAAACAATCAAAGAAAGACAATTTAAAGGAAATAATAAAAGTTTGACCTACCAGCTTGCTCTACAAGTCTTTCCAAGTATTGTTTGTCATTGTACATCCTTCCTAATAACTGTTTCATTCTTCTCTCAGTTACCTCCCCTTCATTGACTTCCTTTTCCGATCCAGATGCAATAGACGGCTTCGAAAGAGATTCCATTGAACCTTTAAACTGTTCCATTTTAACCAAAGGGTTCACCTGTCTTGCACGAAACCCTGGAGTTGGTACATTCCTGGGAGTTGAACCACTTTCTGGAGAATTACTAGGTTTGTTCCGTTTTGATGGTGTTACTACATTCCTTACCGAAACTAAACTTTCTTTTGATGTGTTCATCTTCTTTTTTGTAAGGGGTGGTACATCTTTCTTCTGAAAATGATAAAAATCGTGTGCAAAAAGTGACCTCCCCTGAAAATCTCCTACTAAAAATGGAATGAAATTATATATATCATGCGTAAACTTAGTTAACACTTGACAGATAATTTTGTAAAATATTGCTGCGGTCAACTTTTATTGTAATGGAGTCAAGATTAACATCCCGATCTTACACAATGTGTTAGATTCATCGATGTCAAATGTCTACATTGTAGATATAGCAGACGTGAAACCTAACAAATGTATACAATGTTGTCTTTGCACGACGGTGTGTCAGGGAAAGGTAGAGAGCTTGGGTTGTAAGTCACTGAAAGTTTTGCCACTTCCTTGACCGCAGCAATAACAGGAAAAAGGAAACTAACCTTTCTAGCAGGAACGTTGGTTTCGGGAACATTCGACTTCTTTTTTGACTTGGCTGTAAAATAAAAGTGTTATTAAAGTTTTCTGTGAAAAAAATGTAGTCTTTCTTGGTTGTTTTGTATATTGTTCTGTATATTGTTTTTGTTTGTTTGTTTGTTTTTTTTTGTTTGTTTTTTGTTTTTTGTTTTGTTTGTTTCTGTTGTTTCCATTTATTGCCAACATCTTGCAATATTTAGTTGAAGATTTTATTTATAGTAAATATGCTTATTTCATACTAAGAGAACATTTATTCTTTGTATTTTAGTAAGTATGCTTTATTCATATTAGTATGTTTTATACATATCAAGAAGACTTAAATAATTGAAAGTTGGGTTTACTGATAGTAAAAAGCCTTTGTTCCTCGTAGACTACTTTAGTAGTAAATACACAAAATTCGTAGGAAGGCATTTTTACTCAAAGACCAAATTCATAGTAAGGATCAATAAAAGGATATGGAGTAAATGCACATGAGACAAAGTCTCTACAAATAAATGGTAAAAAACAAGCAAAGGAACAACGCTTTAATTGTTGTTCTTCATCTTGAAGTCTTTATTCTTTAGTCTTTATATTTAGGAGTCTTTATTCGAGGTAAATAGGATTTTTCCCTAAAAAGCTGTCAGTCCCAATAAGCAGATGCGTACCTGAAGTTCTATTTATTGCATCCTGACTTTTAAATATACCATCCTGGAAGGCTTGAATGTCTGGTCTCTGTTTATGACCTTTGTTGTAGTAAACCAGTGCTGTATTATATTCTCCCTCAATAAACAGTAGTTCTGCTTTCTGGAATAGCGCCTAGATTAGAACAGAGATGTAGACATAAGATTTTTCATTCATATTTTTATTTATATCTGACATTCACTTTATCATTATATTCAGAATTAAATGAGAGGATATTGAATAAATCAACATGGCAGAAAACGGACGTTTACAATATGGAGAGGATAACATGATATAGGATAACTAGGAGTGTTGTGGATAACAACTGAACGCCTAGTTCGATCAAGGTAAAATGTTGTTAAAATCTGTTTGTGTCTCAAAAAACGTCAAAATATTTGGCAAAAATCAATTTGATTATAAGTGATGACTGACATTGTTTTGCTGAGCTATGGTTACAGCATTGACATGTGTTTTAATGTTATTAAACAAAGAAATATAAACATAGTCAATCCTATTAACGAATAAAACCATATTGCAATTAATTGTCAAAAAGCCAGGCATTTTTCTGATCTTTTAAGCCCTTGGTGCATATAAATGCAATAATCCTGCAAAACATTGACATTTAAAAGCAATGGGAAAAAATGAAAAATGAAATTACGGAATAACGATAAAAAGTTGACCAAGAGTTTTGTGGTATAAAACATGTCACTCTTTACATCTTTAGTTGTTACTGCTTCCTCTTTATATGACAAAGATGTAAACAAGGATAAAAACGCCTCTTCAAGACGATGAAAGGAACTATGTTAATAGTCATTTAATTTCGTTATTTTATTATTTAAAAATGATTCACCCAATACCGAGTGCTTAAGAAACCAAAAGGCAATTTCCCGAAACTTTTTACGAGAAAATTGATCTTACATCTATATGTCTGCTGTCTCCAACAATTCATGTAAAGAAACGACTTAAATTTGTCGTAAGATATTTTGTAAGAAAAGTACTTCAAGTCATTTATTTGGGTTTTCAGGCAAACCGAAAGTAGAAAAAGGCTAGAAACCTAATTTGTGGACATTTTCTCTGTAGAAGCCAAATTTACTTTCAGTATTAGTTGGTCCTTTCGGTACTAAAGAATTCATAATCAATATCTAATCTTAGAAGAAAATTTATTGTTGTGTAAAAAAAAGACTAAATTACAATAAAACTACAATTCAAAGTTTCATATCCCACTTCTGACACCATATTTTTTGTAACTGCAACCTTCAACATATTCAACTTGTATACTATCTAATGTATTGTTATACAATTAACATAGGTTAAATTAATTTCCTTACATATAAATAACAAAATACCGAAGTTACTGTTAATTTATTTTCTGCAAATGCGCATTTAAATGTAGATTTAAAGTATTAAGTTTGTTTTGGAAATAAAGAGTTATAATCTTAATCCAAAATAAACATCAGAGTGCTCTCCAAAAAGTTATATAGATTAGTACCCTTTCTTTTCAATGTAAGTAGGGCGGTTGTCAAATTTTAATACACTGTAAAAGATCAAAAGGTATTAACGTGCACTATATAATGCATATATTTAGTGATGCAGTCACACTATAAAAATCTTTAAGGTATGATAATCCAAGGCTTTTTAATCATAAACTGGAAATAACCAACTATGGTATGATTTGTTTACGCTTTCGGTGTCGGTCTGATATAAGACTATTAATTCTGTGTCTTGGCAACAAACGTTTGAAAATATTTTTCATTGACACTGTTTCCGATTCTCGATGTGATAAGATTTTGATGCTAAAAGACAATCATCAAGCAAAAGTATTTCCATTAGACGTGCAAGCAAATGGTACGGCGTTAAAAGAACCCAAAATAGAAGGGTAAAGCTGGATCTATCAAATTTGCACCAACCGTAGTTTTGTATAATTTAATTACAGTTTTGCTGTAATAATTTTTGTATTTTACTTGTATCTTATCTTTCATTAGCTATAGTGTGGGAATAAAAGTGAAGGATTTGAACTTTTTTTGTAAATCGTCCGTTTAATATTTATTATGTCTGTCTTTTCATTTATTACGCATTCAAACGGAAGACTAAGTTAAATAACATTTTATATATAACTTTAAACAAATCCCAGATTGTCAGCACTGCAAGTTCAGTTTATACTGTGAAAGAACGTTTTCCTCAAAACTATTTTAAAACTGTGATTGTTTAATGCCGGTTTATTAGAGGGTGTTTGTCTTTATGGGCTGATTTTATTGTAGAGTATACTTCTGTGCTAGCATAACATATGCTAGGAATTACAAAAAAAAACTGGTGTCTTTTAATCCATAACAAACAAACCTCATGAAATAATGGTCCTAAACTGAGGGCCGTCTTCACACAAATGTCTGAACTTAGTAACAAACAAACCTCATGAAATAATGGTCCT